>PVKE010029485.1:0-20227 GCA_004027555.1 Craseonycteris thonglongyai | reverse complement strand
TATATATATATATATATATATATATTCTTTTTTATTTTTTTATTTTTTTTCTGCTGTTTGGCTAAGACTTAGGGTTTTTTTTTTTAAGATTTATTTTTATTGTTTTTGACAGAGAGAGAGAGAGAGAGAGTGATACAGAGATAGAGAGAAGGGGGAAAGCCCAGAACAGTCTTCATAGTTGCACATCATTGGTTTTTCCACATAGTTTCATTCCAAAGGTGGGCATGGGACTGCACAGGGCAGGAACTGGGCCAGGCTCTCACCTCAGTGAGAACCAAACTGGGGGCACTCCCCAGTTCAGCATATGGGTCCACATGGGCCAGGGCTTTGGGATTCGATCCTCAGTCCCCAGGGCTGCAAAGTAAGTGCTTAACCCACTGAGCCATCCAGCTTCCCCAGACTTAGCGTTTTTTGTTTGTTTTGTTTTTGCTTTTGCTTTCTTCCACTTTTGCTGCTATTTAGCTAGGTCTCTCTCAATTTGTACCTTTGTCATTGATATTTTGGGAACTGCTGGCCTTAGAAAGTTAAGACTGTCCCAACTCCCTCACTTTTCTCCAACAGCTTCTTGTGAATATATTATTAATAAATGTTTCTGGGTTAATTGGGCAACTTTTAATATTTTCAGTCTCTACTGTTTTAGGGTCCTCCTGTGTGTTTGCTACCTGCTGAACAGAGTAGCACTTGAGTCACTTATTTTTCAGTCTTTGCTCTAGGCTTCAGGAGGTCCCCTTAGGCCAGTTAGTACTCTAGGATTTGATGAATAAATCTTTTTGCCTAGTGGTAAGAGTTGAGTCTTATATTTTAATTCTAACTGGTAACTGACTAGTTGTGAATTCTTACCAAAGTATTTATCCTGGCTGGACTTCAGTGTTTACATCTTAGAAATGAGAATGTTAAATGAGTTCACCTGGAAGATCCTTTCCAGCTTGGATGGGCATTTTGTGCTTTTATAATGTTCATCAAATACCGCTGTTCTCCTTACATGCCTATGTCATCATATCATTATGAAGGCTTCTCCCCCTGCCCCCTTTTTAAGAGTAGACTGAGCTTTTCATCCTTATATTTTTCTTTTTATCAAAAACTTCTATTTGAAAAGATTACAGTAGCAGAACCAAAAGCAAAGTTGCCTTCTAGTTCATGTTTTCTAACTCTCATCCTTGTAGGGTCATCAAGACTCCTGAGATAGCAAACTTGGCCTTGCTTGGCTTTGGAGATGTCTTTGCCCTGCTGTTTGACAACTGCTACCTGTATATCATGGACTTGCGGACAGAGAGCTTGATTAGCCGCTGGCCTCTGCCAGAGTACAGGAAATCAAAGAGAGGCTCAAGCTTCCTGGCAGGCGAAGCGTCCTGGCTGAACGGACTGGATGGGCACAATGACACAGGCTTGGTCTTTGCCACCAGCATGCCTGACCATAGTATTCACCTGGTGTTGTGGAAAGAGCACGGCTGACCCACGAGCTACCACCACTGACTGACTTTGGGCGCCAGGGCTGTGGGTTTTGAGTGCAACCTCTGTGGCAGCCGACTGCATGAACCAAAGTTCTCACCTAATGGTATCATCACGCAGTGCACAATCATTTATCTATGTTTGCCAGGGGCCAGAGCTTGGGGTGGGGGAGGGCTCGTTTTATTGACATACAACGCAGCATGCTAATGGGGTACACCATTGACTTCATTTGTATTTAGTTATGTTGGTCAGTATAAGACGATGCATTTGAGTCTCATCTTTATTGAATACTGGTTTTAAGTAAAGCAATTTAAGTGGTTCATTAATCTGCTAATTGGTTGCCTATAAAAACACATTGTCTATTAAAGCTTTTTACTATTGCCTTTTTTCTTTTGAAGTTGAAGCAAAGGTGCTATGATGTTTTACAGCAACTTGTCTCACATGAGGCTTAGCTTTTGTAACAACCAGTGTTACCGAAGACCACCAAGTCCTGTGACATTCGTAAACTCTCCACCAAATATCAATTCTAAAGAAAATCTGCCTTTTAGCACAAATCCAGTTCTATAAATTAGTTGTTCATAATATATTCTAAACCATAGTTCTGGGCAGAGTCAAGGGTGGGTGGCCATGTCTGAGTTGTGAGGGAGTTCTGTAGTTTTTGTTTCCCAAAGGAGCAAGCTGGTCCTGCCTGGGTCCCCCTCAGCCTAGGTGACTGCACAGAAGTGATGTGGTGTGTTAAGAGCACTGAGGTGAAAGATTGAACTGGCTATGTTACGGAAGTAACCTGTGACCTCAGGCATTTCAAAAATCTGGGCCTCATTTTCCCTGTCTGTATAGCTAGTTGTTAAGCTAAGTGTTTCTGAGATTCTTTCTGGTCCTGCATCTGCTGAGGTGTGCAAAAGTTGATATTGCAGTTTTGTCTGATTCCTGACTCATTGTTTCTCTGGGGTTGGAGATAATGTATAAATGAAATCACTGATACAAAGTTGTCACCCATAATGAAATCAAATATAGGAAAAGGATGGATAAAGGAGACTGGAAAAATATGATATTTTATTTAGAAAATGTAAATGATTGGTGGAAGAAATGCTGATAGGAGCTGTTTGTTCTGTAGAGAGGCAATGTGCTATATTAGAAAGACACCTGACTCTGATTTTAATTTCTCCTCTGCCTCCCACTTGATGTATGTCCTCAGGTAGGTTAACTTTCTATCCCTGGGCCCCATTTTCTTCCTCTTTAAAATGAAGGGATTACCCTAGGTTATGCAGATAGCGAATGAAGCATGCTGGTTAGGATTGTGCTGAACCACAGACAGCTTATCAGGACAGTTAACGCAGCTCTAAGTGTTAGGCAGAAGTAAGCCAAATGTTGGCAGGTCTAATGATTTTTCAGAAGAAGTAGAAATCTAGAATTTTATATGAAATTTCCTGATTTTAAAAATGTTGACAACTAATTGAAGATAATTTAAAATACAGTGAGCTAAACAAATCATGTCTATGGGCTACCAGTTTGTATTCCTGTAAAGCTAAAGAATACTGTGATTCAGCAGTTGAAATATTTTATTTTATTCGGTCTTGATGTGGCCTTCTAAAGATTTATTTTTATTGTTTTTGACAGAGAGAGAAGGGGGAGGGCCCAGAGCAGTCTCCATAATTGCACGTGACCTGGTTTCCTACATAGTTTCATTCCACAGGTGGGCACGGGGCTATGCAGAGCAGGAACTTGCCTTGCATGGATCCTGCATGGATCTTGCCTTGTGAGAACTGAACTGGGGACACACCAACCAGTTCAGCATATGGAGCTGCATGGGCTGGAGCCGGGATTTGAACCTCAGACCCCAAGGCTGCAAGACAAGCATTCAACTGGCTGAGCCATCCTGGCTTCCCCATCTCTTCTTTATCTCCTTAGGTATAGGGGTGCTGTTCACCTAGTCTTCAGATGATTTTTGAGGTTGATTGTTCTATAATTTATTTGTTGTTTTGATGTGATCCTGGGAGGCAGTAGGCGTAGTGTTTACATAATCCACCATCGTCCAGCAGTGGAAATGTTTTAGCATAATTGTCAAAAACACTAGAAAGCAGAGGGAGCATGAGGTAAGAAAAATTCAACTGTTTCCCATTATGTTATGGGGGAGTGAAGGGAACATATTTCATTCACCGACAGGAAAGTAGTTTAAAGATGAACATAAGAACTAGAACCTCAGTGAGAGCCTGTGCCTGGATATATGAGTTATTCATTCATTCTCGCTGACTATAATTTAAAGCATATCCATTTTAGGTGGGAAAAGCATTCCTGGCAGAGCTGAGAATGATGCAGTCTCTACACTGGGGGGACAGCTCTCCCAGAGTCCACATTAGCAAGAGCCTGACAGAGGATCTCTGACTGCTGGAAAGTCAGTGTTTTAGAGAATTGATGGTTGGTTTCAAGGGCAGGTTTAGTTAATACCCATGTTGAGACTAAGGGAATTAGGTAAACGAACATTATCTTCCTCCATCCCCTAAATCCATCTCATCCTGAGTTCTGCGCCTGAGCTCTGCATGATCCTCCAAGAAATGGAGTCAGAATTGCAGCGGGGATCTGTTTTGCAGGAGCCTCAGGAGACTGAGGGGAAATGATGAGGGTCATTGACTTTTTCCTTCTCCAGCCTGAATGAATAACAGATTACTGATTTAATGACTATTCTCCTCCCACCTTACTTTGCAATGTAGCCAGTAGCTTCAAAGAGCAGGTAATTATAGTAATAGTCATTTGTGGGAAAATGTGTTTGCCAGTGACAAAGCTGAAACTTGCACAGTAAGTCCCACTTCAGTTTTCAGTGGTGAATACTGTATCGAGCATTGAGGTGTGCTGAGTGTGACTGATTTTTTGACAGCAGTGCTTGAGGAGGGGGTTGGAGTCTGGACCTCAGTTCCCCCTCACAGAGGCCTTCATTTCACCTGCGCCTTTTATTTAGTTGCTTTAGAGATGCTAGGTTTAGTCATGCTACTGCCAGCTCTTATAAAAATGGAAAACTAACTCATCCTTTTACAAAAACGAAGCGAAGTGGGGAGTTAGCAAGAGAAGTGGGAGTGGGTAATGAGCAGTCATTGCTGAGTCTCCGTCCATTGAGTCTCTTCACCGTGCACACTCACGGCTGCTTCCTTAGCTCAGAGGTAAGGGAGCTGCCTTTGTCTTTTTATGAATATTCTCACTTCGGAAAAAGTCTTAAGTCATGAGCAGACAAGCTCCATCCTTCTTTCTGCACATTGGATTTCTCGAGTGGAAGTGACTGTCTTCTCAGGTTCATGCAAGCTACCATAGCAACTCAGGCTCCAGGGTGGTGGTGGGAGTTGAGGAGAACTAAGTGGGTGTGAGGTTTTTAGCAGACTTTGTACCATTTCATCCCAAGCAAAGGAAGCTAGTTTTCTCCAGCCCCAGTATTTGAAGTAGTCAGTGATGTTATAACTGGCCCTAACCTGACGTTCAGGCCTATGAGAGAAATAGGAAGAAAGACCTCCTTCAAGGAGGGGCTAGGCCTTGAAGAAGCTCTGTGTGTTTGGATCGCTATTCATGAGAGGAAGGTGGAGACTATTGCTATGAAATTTTAAGGTTTGCACTTCATTTTTCATAGTTTAAAAATGACTCTGTTCCAGCCACTGAAAACATTTAGTGTAAAGTGTGAATGAAGATTATGTAATCAGTCTAATATTTGCTCTCAGGAGAATGATTACTGCTCTGTGTTTGTAAAATGTCTTAGGGAGAAATACTTTTGGAAACAGTATTTATTTTAGACGTGAAGAAATTGTATCTGATAGGTTAGGCATTTTGACTAAACAGAAGTAGCTGAGGATAGTGGAGTCTGGCTTTACATGTTTCTTTGGCCAAACCCAGCCAGCAGCTCGGAGCTGTGACTGTGTACTTGCCAGAAAGTGAGTCTTTCCTCCGGCACTCTTCTAGCTTTCCATCCCTTCTCCTCTGGGCCTCTTGCAGGCCTCGGTGTCTGAACTGCTTGCCTTTCTCTATAGAGTAGTGTGCAGAATCGGGTCACTGCTCCAGGGCGCAGCCCAGGGCAGGGCACGCTGTCTTATCACCTCTGCCTTTGGGGAGACTGTCCGCTTGCCACAGCCACTGTACCTGGTTTGCTGGTGCTTGCCAAGGCATTTAAGACAAGACACTGTTGAGAATTACTTAAGTCCCCAGATGGACTGTCTGATGAAGAGGACAGGTCAGAATCCCTCTTACCCGTCTTTGGCAATGTCTCTAATCAGAGGCTTCCTGTTCCTACACTAGGAAAGTACATGTTTTTCAGGAAAATCCTCAGATGGATTACTGGATCATCTTGCACCATTCACACCAGCCTAATCAGGCTGAAAGATCATGCTCAGTGCAGCAAGGTGTTTTGCTGTCAAGTTGTTGCCGCGTGTTTCCAGTCTTCCCTAGAGTGGTTTAGTTGCTTGTTGTTACTAATAGTACTACAGTCGTGACCAGTGTAAACCCACTGACTTGTTATGGTTTGAGCCAGCTACTTCTACCCTTAATGAATGTGCTCAAATAAAAATGTGTTTTTGCATATTTAAGCCTGGCAAATTATTAATTCAAATGATAAAAACACATTGTAAACAGACCTATTTCACTAATTTGGATTTAGTACTCTTGATGAGAATGCTCAGGTTGACACAGGCTTGTCTCACCAACTTGTGTTTTCCTAATTTGATGTATGTTGTAATCTAGGGGGAATGAGATGATGTTTATATCTGAATTGTCTGTGGGGCGTGGGGAGAAGGGACTGCTTAAGCAAATAGTGGAGTGATTGTGGTACAAGATGTCTGTAAAAGATGAGACATTATTTTCTTGCATTGTAAGAAGCTTTCTTTTACCCGTGAGTGATCACGCTAACTCTAAATCATATCTATACATTAAAGCCGGTTCCTTCAATTAGGCAACATTTGGTTAGCCAAGCCCAAGTTATTGTTTGTACTTGAAAGTAATAAAGCTGCATTTTCTTAAAAATACATTCTGTAGTTATGACTTTTTCTTGCTTTTTCCCCCCTCCCCAATGAATTTAGAGAGGACTTTTCAAAAGCGACTGTGCTTTAGAATGTGTTCTTATAATAGAAGTGGAACTGCCCCTCATGTGATCCAAAGTGGCTCTGTTCTTTTTACTATTTTTGCATACACTAGAATAAGATCCAAGAGGGAAAACAATACATTTAAAAGTAAAATGCAAGGAAGGCATTTTGGTGGCCTTCACGAGTAGATGGAAATGGGAAAACAAGTACCATTACACCAGTCAAGACCTTGTAATCAGTTTCCTCTCTTTTGCCCTCTGCTACTCAGCATAGGCCTGAGTTGGTTCATTCTTCTTCATTTAAATTTATAGGACTTCTTGCCATAGGTCCCAAATCTTTGATCCCCAGCAGTGCCATTAGAGGGCAGATTGTCATTCCTCTTTTACAGATGAGAAAGCTGAGGCTTGGAAAAGTGGCTGATTGCTTAGAGGAGTAATAAGTGGTGATGTTGAGGCTGGGGCTTTAATTTTTAGCCTTCTCAGACCTGAACTTCTCCTACCTATCCTTGTCTCCCTTCCCATCTCCCAATTTCAAGTTTCTTTGAACTTGAACTGCTGCCTTCCCCTGGGGTTCACCACTTGTAAGTACTTTTCCAGCCATGTTAGGCTTTGCTTCCAGGACCTCCCCAGCCACTCCTTTGAGGGCGTGTCTCCTCCATTCAAACAACCTTGATGACTCCCTATTATTAACAGGGGTGTCTAGATTTATTAACCCAACCTACTTGAGCCCCAACTCATCTCCAAGCAGTTCTTGCTCTTTTTCTTCCTTTGCACTTTGGCTCTTCTCCTATCCTCATAGGAAAGCCCTCTGGGTGCCTTGTCACCTGTGCTAGGGCCAGTCTTAGGACCCCATTGAACTATCTTTAAAGCTTCTGCTGACTATCATCCGCCATTCAGCCTTACTCAGTGTTTTTGTCTAGGGTAGTTAGTGGTGCAGTTTATTTGGCAATTCATCAACCATTAACTTTCACTCTTGGTGAACACCAATCTGGGTGAATACCTTGTCTCCCCAGCAACACTGTAAGATTGAGTTCTTAGATGATGGTCAATAAATCCTTGAGGTTATATTTTAATAAATTCTATGGATTATCTTAGAGGCTATGTGTTAGGGAAGAGAAAGAACCTTGAGAATATCGGAGCATTGAGGCAAAATGAAAGACCAATTACATACAGCTCTTCTTCTCTTAGACATCCCTGTTCTGCCATATCCTATGAGCATCGAAAGTGTTCTGAGTATATTGGAGCATAATGTTTGATGATCACTGTGATTAGACATGGGTAGTCCTTGCCAGTGGAATATTTCTGTTCTTTGCATTTTAACCACATGTTCTGTTCTCTTTATGGTACAGATAATCTAACAATAATACCAACTGATGGAGAAAATTACCCACAGCTCCTTCACCATAATGATTTTAATATTTACTTCTAACCCTTACGCACATGTGTATAGATTTATGTGACTACAGTTCCTTGTTTTACAGTATGCTGTCAGAAATGTGCTTTAAGTCTTAGCAATTACTATAGTACTTTGTAATACTCCTTTATTACTATAATTTGCTAAACTATTCCTGTTTTAGTAGATAATTAAATAATTTCTAGTTTTGCTATGTAGATAATGCTACGGAGAACTTCTTTGCTCATATTTCTTGGAACAAGTATTACTTACTTTTTAGAAAAGATTTATCTTATTTTTTTGACAGAGAGAAGGGGGAGGGCCCAGAGCAGTCTCCATAGTTGTACGTCATCAGTTTTCAACACGGTTTCATTCCACACAGGTGGGCAGAGGGCAGTGCAGGCAGGAACCAGAATGGGGGCCTCCCCCATGGGAAGCTTGCCCTAGCAAGAACCAAACTGAGGGCCTCCCACATGGGAAACACACCCCAGTTTAGCATATGGGTCCGCATGGGCTGGGGCCGGGGCGAGGGCCGGGACTCAATCTTCGGACCCCAGGGCTGCAAGATGAGTGCTTAATCCGCTGAGCCATCCCGTCTTCCCAAGTTTTACTTATTGATAAAAGCAAAGGGAATTTTTTTTCTTAATATTTTTTGTTATAGACACAGGATGGTGCATAAAGCATACGTTGTTTATCAAATAGTTATAAAATGAATACCTGGCAACCAATGCCCAAGTCAAGAAAGAACATTTCTGGCTCCCCAGAACTCTCCTCTGTGTCTGGAAGAAACACTTTTTGGCGTTTGCTTCATATTTATCATGTGGCTTTCCTAATGAGTTAAAGGGATTTATGTTGTCACCTTGCTGGTCGGAGTGTGCATGTTTCAACAGAACATCATCAGTTTTGAGTGGTTATTATAAACATGTTTGCCAATTTAGTAGGTATGAAGGTGTCTTAAGGTTGCTTTAATTGACATTTCTTCAACATGTGAAGACAGATATTTGTATGTGTGCTTATTTGTATTTCTTGTGAATTCTGTCTTCATCTTCTACTCATTTTTATTACATTTTCAGTTACTTGGGAAACATTGAAATGATTATAGCCACAAATAAAATTTCACTAATCTAGGCACCATCAGTTTACAAATAATAATTTAACACAAGGCATGAGTTGTCATTTTCTTTCACAACATAAAAAAGATTGATGTCAAGCAAACCCATCAACAATTGCTATTTACACCCAGTAATTAATGTGATATATCATAAATTATGCAATTAACATGATATATCACAAATTATGCATTGCCTGTTACAGTAGGTTTGGTACGACCCAGCACTTCAGAAGAGAGCTAGTTAATAGGACAGGGTATATATACAAGAACTGTATTTTTTCTTTATATTTTTTAAAATTTATTTTTTAATTACATTTGACATACAGTATTATATTGGTGTCAGGTATATAGCATAGTGATGAGACAGTCATATAACTTACAAAATTCTCATTCCAACACTGTATTTTTAATTTGAACTTTTCCTAGTGAAGATGTACCACAGCTAATCAATACTATTAAAAGGAAAATATGGACAGTTGTGAATCAAAAGCGTTCCCCACCCAAAAAAAATTAATCATGTGTTGAAATTTTAAATGAGGGATTAATCCAGAAGGTAACCAGATGTAGTCTCCAAAACATGCTCATCCTAGTGTTTTGTTTTTACTCATTAATGCGGAGTCAGGGATGGTGGTGTCAGATGTATTTGGTTTTTTTTTTGTCTGTTTGTTTTAAATCAGGGTTCTGTGAGTTCCGAAAGGAGATTTTCCATCTGTGAGAGTTTCACAGGAGAGCACACATTCCAGAGTTTGTTAGTTGGGCAGATTTAGCCATGAAAGGCCACTTTGGAGCTAGTAGATCATTCAAGCATTAAGGGCAAAAGCTTGAACTCTTTTTGAGAGGGAATCAGAAAAAAACAAAAAACACTTGTGAAAGCTATGTGCCAGCCCTTAACCTGACAAAAGTTAAGTGTTAGAAGAAAATGCTGTGATATTTTCTTAATTTCTCTTTTACTCCCCCACAAGACTATGTTTCGAGAACAAGTGTCCTTTTCTCTGTGCCCATATCACCTAGAACTGGTACAAAGTAAACTCTTAAGTGGCCAGATGGATGTGTGAGTGAAGGGACTGAGAATTGGTCTGCATCAATTCCTACAATCCAGTGTTCCCAAAGTGTGATTTTATTCCAGCACATCAGCCTCCCCTAGGAGCTTTGTAGAAATGCAAACTACTGGGCCCCATCCCAGATCGAATGGGTCAGAAACCTGGGAACGGAGGCAGTCTGGCAAGTTATGTTGCCCACTATGGTTGAGAACCAACGCAATGATCGAACCCGTTCTGCCACCTAGTGGAATTTCGGGGAATAGCCTCTGGCAATGAGTTGGACCCAATTCTGTTGCTGTTGAATACATTAATTGTACTAAAGACTTTTCTTGCACTTAAGATTACAGCCACCCTGAATGTGTTCTAAAACTGAAGTTGTTTCTACTTTGTTTCCAGTTATTATAGGGCATGTTATGGCAAGACTTTAACGGGCAGTTTGCATAAACTCATCTTCATTGTTTTAGAAATGCCTTTATTTTTGTACTAAAATTTCTCTTATCATACACTAGAATAATGCACAACTATTAAATAATGCTAGGAAGAATAATATGCAGGAAAGTGCAGAAACATAAGTGGAAAACAGGATTTAAAATGGCATGCAGCATGATTCAAATTAAATGGTTTAAATTTTAAATATGCATAAGAACAAAATGAAATACACCAAAAGGGTAATAGTGGGTCTCTCTTGGGGATGAGATTATAGTAAATATTTTTTATGTGCTTTTTTTTTTTTTTATATTTTCTAAGTTTTCTACAGTGAACATAAATTATTTTTAAGAGTATTTAAAAAAAATTTTGTTATTTAATAAAGCTGCAGGCATCATATAGCTGAAATTCCTTCTTTTAGAAAATATTAGGTCCCTACTCTGTACCAGGCATTGTGGAAGGGCCTGGGGATACAGAGGTGCATTGTGTATGGTCCCTACTTCTGGGAGCTCACAGTTCCTGGAGTATCACACACACAAAAAGTCAAGCGTTGTAATGAAGGAAGCACAAGGAAGGGAGATGTTCTACTTAGGGGTGATCATCAGGGTGTCCCAGAGAAAGTAACCCTCCGTAGAGTTTCCAAGCTAAGGGAAGCATGCTAGATGAAGACATCTGGTAAATTGCCAGCCATTGTGAGCTGGCTCTAAGACACATGTGGTTGACTGGATTATATTACTCCTGGGAGTTTTATAGTCAATATAGGAACACATAGACATCCCTAGAATTTGAAGATAAAATCATTAAATACCTGAAATTCTACACAAAAAGGAGCAGGTTGTTGGTGTTAGCAGCATAGTCCTTCAATCTCTCGGAATCCCCATGTAAAAACAGCAATGAAATAGCAAAACAAAAACAAACAAACAAAAAAATGGTGTAACAAACGTAGTGACAAGATAACTCAATGAGCCCCAAAATATAACCAACTGGGACAAACCAGGAACTTGACAAGAACAGCATTTGTGTCAGAGGAAAAGGAAAAAAAGCAAGGAACAGGGGTAGTAGATGATGACCTGACAACAGGAGAACCCAAAATAGGCAACAGGTGATAACTGAAGAGTTGGGTGGCCAAACTGAAAATGTCAGCTGAAGCTGGGAGAGATTTTATCCTTTCCATTGGTGGGAGAGTGTGAGGACCTACGGTAAGAACACCTGAAAGGGCTGGAGCAGGGCAGCCCTTATAAGTTCATGAGAATGACCTGCTGTCTTCTATGAGGGCCCCACACTAGGGAAAACTAGGACTAAGTCAAAATTGAACAGGACAGAGATGAGAGCTAAAGAGAGAGAGAGAGAGAGAGAGAGAGAGAGAGAGAGAGAGAGAGAGACTGACTATTTCTCACGAGGGTCTTTATAGTCTTTATAGTCAATAAAGGAACATGTAAAAGACATCACCAGAATTTGAAGACAAGGAAAGAAAGAGATGGATCAGACCCAAGAAAGGCTAAGGACAGAGACAGGAAGTTCCAGAAAGCAAGCTGCCTTAATTTTAAATTACACAAAAAAACTGAAGAGGGGGCTCTGTGAAGGTTGGAAATTTTTCCTGAACATAGCCTCATGCCAAAAAGTCAGGAAATATAATTTTGTGTAAAAGTAAACAATAGAAAAATACGAAGGCCAAATTTTATACAAAGTTATTAAAAGAAAAAGAGGGCTAAAAGGGAACAGGATGATATATAGGTGATGAAAGCACAGCAAATTAAAACGAGATACCACCTCATTCTCATTAGGACAGCTGTTAAAAAGGCAAGAAATAAGTGCTGGCAAGCATGTGGAGAAATTGGAATTCTCAGACATTTGGGAATGTGAAATGGTACAGCCTCTATGGAAAACAATTTGATGATTTCTCATAAAGTTAAACAGAATTACCATATGACCCAGCAATTCCACTCCTAGGTATATGTACCCAAAAGAACTGAAAACAGAGACACACGGATTCTCTATACCAGTGGTCACAGCAGCATTATTTACAAGGTGGAAACATCCCTAGTCTGTCGACAGATCAATTGTATAACAAAATGTGGTATATACATACAATGGAATATTTATTCAGCCATTAAAAAAATGAATGAAGTTCTAACACATGCTACATCATGTATGAACCTCAGAACATGCTGGGTAAGAGAACCCAGGCACATTATATGATTCTACTTATGTGAAATATCTAGAATAGGTAAATTCATAGAGACAAAATAGATTAGAGGTTACCAGAGGCAGAGTTTCTGTTTAGGGTAATGAAAAATTTTGAAAACAAATAATGGTGATGGTTACACAACCTTGTGAATGTGAGTAATGCCACTGAAGTGTACACTTTGAAATGGTTTAAATACAAATTTTATCTAGTGTATACTTTACCATGTTAAAAGTTGTACAAAAAAGGAAGTTAGCTTCACATATAATTAAAAACCTGGCTACAGAGCTCAGCAGTAAAGGTATCTAATTCTTTTGTAAACATTTTTTAAAAGAAAAGCTGCATATGCAGTGCTCTTGATAGCTTAGAAGATGTGCTGACAATCACAGACATTGACAATCTGGATTTAAAAACTGATTTAGAAGAACTGAATTGCGATTGTACAAAAATTTTAGGAGTACCTTTGTAATTGCTAAATGAATTGGGGTGACATTGGTTGGTAAAAATTATGTAGGTTCCAGGTACACAATTCTACATTACATTGTCTAGGCATTGCATTATGTGTTCACACCCTAATGAATGTATGAGGGCTGTCCAGAAAAAATTCGGCCATTGTCAATATAACGAGAATGGTTACATGGATGGATACTTTCCGGACAGCCTTCACATGAGGATTTTACTATTGATAAATGGATAAACAAACTGAGGTCTATCCAAACAATAGGATAGATAATATCAGCAATAAAAAGGAAAAACTAACAACACGTACAATAACGTGGATGAACTTCAAAAATCATTATACTGAGTGAAATATGCCATATACAAAAGAAAATATATGGTTCTATTTATACAAAAATCTGTGTATAAAACTAGCCTTTAGTGAAGGAAAGCAGATCAGTTGTCTGGAGTGGAGGTGGAGGGAAGGATATATTATAAGGGTCAGGAGGAACCTTTGGAGATTTTCATTATCTTGATTATAGCGATGGTTTCACTTTCAATATGTACAGCTTATTGTGAATCAGATTATACATTGTTGAAGTTGTAAAATGATTTCCTGTTCTTGCCTTATATTTTTAAATGCCTCATTTTCCTAAGTGTAGTACCAGGCATATCCTTGGCCAGCCTATCCCAGTCATTTTGCTTCAGAAGGCAGATGTTTATCCTCATTTCATGTGGTTGTGCTCCTCACGTGGCTAATTGGTTTGGTCTGTGAGCTCATGTTCCCCTGGGCCATCTGCTCCCTGTGGGTTTGGGGAAGGGTGGAGGACCAGGCCCTCCATCCTTCCCACTGGGTTTAAAGAGAGAGGAGAGGATAAGCCCCAGATCACGGAGCCCCAGGACCCACAGTGTCCTTGTGATCCCACTGGTTTAATCCCACCTGGAAGCCTCTGCTCAGGGATTTGTCCTTTAAATTCACAATAAGCAGCAGCCCTGGGAGAAGACAATCTCTCTGGAGTGTAATCTCTGTATCCATCTTACTTTTCTTCTCTTTGGGGCTTTTCACTTTGTTGATTGGCGATGCACAGTGCCTGCCTGTGATGCTGTTCTCTAATGGGAGAGGGGAAGGCAGTGGTTATCCTAGATAACACTGGGAGAGGCAAGAGCTGACCTTCTCTGCTCCCTCCACCAGCCTCCCCCATCGCCACAACCCCCAACCTCAGCTGCAGGCACCTGCTTCCTGCTCCCAGAAACACGCCAGTTCCAGAGACAAGTCTGCTCCCCAGAGCCTCTCCTTATGTGTCGTTTTGCAAGTTCTTCAACTTCATCCTTCCCTTTCACTTACATAATTTTGAGAAAAAGGATCCAGTGTTAGTTTATCATCTGATTAGGGACCCCACAATTTCTTTGATCTGATTTAAAATGATTTAATTTTATTGGAAGAGGCAGTCTGCGTCTGCAAATCAGGTTCTGAACGTCGTTAAGAGAACACTAAAGACGATAAGAACCACAGAAAAGTAGAAAATGATTTGCTGATTTGAAAACCAGAAAAAAAAAACACCCAAAAAACCAAACAACGTTCAAACATATTCTGACAAATACTTTAGAACTATGTCCATTTGAATTAGTGTTTAGTGAATGTGAATGGCTGCCATTACCTTGTTCTGAGTGATGGGAAAACTGAAATATAAAAAATTCTAAAAAAGTTAAAATGTTATCTTAAACTAGTACATGTTGGCATTAAAGTGGCATCTGGGCTATATTCTGAGTGTACTACAATTTTTCCTGCTTTGGGGTCTTTGTACTGATTGTCCCGTTTGCCTGGAACACACTTCTCCCAGACCCTCCCAGGTCTTGCTCCTCACATAGTATTTAGGACTATCCTCAAATTTCACCTTTCTAGAGATTTCCAGGATCACTCTATCCCCCAAATACCCGTGTTGAACCTCAGTCACTTTTGACCTCCTTATTTACTTCTTTTTTTTTCTTCATAGCACTTTTCTCCATGTGAAATTATATATTTATCAGTTTACTTAGTTATTGTCTGTCTTCTCTATGAGGCTGGGAGCTTCTCTGATCTTGTCCAACAGGTACAGATCCCTAACACTCGGGATAATATAATACTTGATACAGAGCGGGCGGGCCCTCAGTGTATAACTGCGAAGTAAATGGATAACCCCCTGTGCATTTTTGCTTTTATCACTTATCTATTGTCTAATAGTCTACTCTGAAATGTAGTGGCTTAAAAAAATACTTTCTTACCGTTCAGTGGGTTGACTGGGTCTGCAGGGCTCACCTGGACTCACCTGGGCAGCTGCAATCAGCTGGTGGCTGGTCTGGTGATGCATGACCCAAGGTGGCCTCCCCCACATGTCTGGGGCCTCAGCCAGGGCAACTGGGCCTCTCCACATGACCTTTCAACTCAGGCTTCTGTACTGGATGGTGTAGAAGCTGTCCCAGAGGGCAGAGGTTGGGGTAGCAAGGCCCTGAGTTTCAGGCTTCAGAACCCCACAAGTCACTTCCTGGAAGTGACTTCTACCACATTCTCTTGGTAGAAGGCCAATTCAGAACGAGGGGGTGGGAAAATACACTCCACCTTTTGATGGGACAACCAGAAAAATATTATAACCCTGCTTTTTCATCTACCACATTGCTCCAAAGCAGCTTTCCTCGTTTGTAAACAGAGTTAGGGGCACCACCCACTAAACCTGGCACTTGACAGGCCCTCGCTGTTGGTTCAGTGAATGAATGAATGGCATCATTGATTCCATTCCCTTCAACGGCCTGCATCTCTAGACACATTGGCTTATACTGCCCCCTAGTGGAAAGTGATGATTGACATGTCTAGCCTGGGGCCTGGGTTAGTTCTTGGAAGACTAAACTATAGGATTCCAGTTTAATCTTTTGCATAGATATGAAGTATGAGAGGGGAACCCACCCCAAATTGGAATTATCTTCTGGAGAGCAGGGCTTCCCTCACTAGGTGAGTGTTCTAGGAACCCACTTGCATCAGTGTACCAGCTGGTGGTAGGGAGAGAGGTTGCTTTTGGCTTCAGTGAATTTTTTTGGAGACTCTTCCAAGGTGTATGCTGATTTCATGATAAATGATTTACACAAACAATGTGTGGCGTAACAATGCACCTGTCCACACCATGTTGAGTGTTCAGCAGTTTTCGACCAAAGATGACATGACCTCCCCCACCGCCATGCCCCTCCCGCCCTATTCACCAGATCTTGCCCAGCGACTTTCTTTTTGTTTCCTCAGATGAAAAAAGTCCTCAAAGGGAAACATTTTGCTGATGTGGAAGAGGTGAAGCACTAAAAGGTATCAAATCGGTGAGTCAAAAACTGTTTTGAACAGTGGAAAAAGTGTCTCAATAGGTGTATTGCATCAAACGGAGAGTACTTTGAAGGCAAGTGAAGTTTAAATGTGTAAGAATAAATATGCAATTCTTAATGAATAAATTCCATTTTGGGGGGTACCCTTTGTGTATGGGGATCTTATTAAGAATAGAAGAATCCTGGGTCCCATCCCAGTAAATTCAGTAACTCTGGGTCAGTCCAAGTTCACTGAGTCTCTGTCTTTATTTAGGCTTTGCGATGAATGGATGTTGGAGAGTGAAACTGCTGTGTAGGGAGCAGGACCCTAGGATTAAGGGCAGAGAGACGTGCATTGGAAAATGGCTCGGCCTCTTTCTATCTGTATAACCTTGGAAAACTCACTTAATCTCTCTGATTCTTAGTTCTGTCATTTCTAAAATGAGGTTAATGATAGCTACCTCCTAGGGTCATTGTGAGATTAGAAATAGTGTGTAGTTACAGTGCGTAACAGGCTCTATCTCAGTTAAGTGGGGGATAATGCTGTTGGTATAATACAACAGAGAGGTCTGTGAAAATGGGTAGCATATAATAGATTTTCAGCAACCATTAGCAGAATTTTAAATACCATAAGTACCAGAAAAATAAGAATCATGTCTGTCCACCATAGATTGCCAGGATCTATAGTGTGTCAACAAGGTCATAGAGCAGGTGCTCAAAAAAATGGTGTTTTAATGAATGAATGAAATTCTCTATTCCTATCTGTATTGGTATGTTTGTTTTCCCAGTGTGTATTTCCTTATCAGCACTGGTTATATCAGAAGTTTGCTGTGTGTGTGTTTTTAGTTATTTTAAGTCCTCCAGGGACTTCCAGGCACATTATGTTTTGTGTGTACCTCAAGATTGGGTTGTCAGGTCAAGATTGTTTAGAAACCTTTGTTATAGCGTGACATAGTGAAAAGAATACCAGTCTTGAAGACAGAAGCCCGTGGTTCAAATCCTGGTTCTGACTAGCAGTGTTACTTTAGGCAACTCACTTACCCTCTCTGATCCCTTTTACCATTTGGAACATGAGGAAGTTGTTGCCCAGGACACATCCTGCTCTAATGTGTTAGGATTCTGGAAGTCTAATTCAATGTCTTAAATAACCTCTTTGTTATAAAAGTCATATATGTTCATTGCAAAAGTTTTAAAAACACTGAAAAGAATAAACAAGGAAGTAAAATATCACTGCTGATACCACTCACCTAGAAGAACCACTGTTAACATGTTGGTGAATAGTCAAGACCTTTTTACATCTCTGGATAATTTTAAGCAAAAATTTGGAATCAGAATGTATTAAATATGTGCTTTTCTCAATATATTATCAGAATTTTAATATCATTAATGTAGTAGTCTGTTGTAAGAATGAATGGATTATAATTCATTTAAATAGTTCCCTCGTGTTGGAATTTAGGTTGGTCCATTTTTTATTGTTACAAATAAGGCCTTGATAACTAGCCTTTATACAAAGCTGTACCCACATCTCTGAATTTCCCACCTTGAGTTCAATTTGTAAAGCTTTCGAGATCTATCACCAAACTGCCCTCCAGAAAAGTTGCACGGATTTACACCTTGATTAGTAACATTAGAAAGTGACTGTTTCCTCCTTATCTCCTGTTTGCTAATGTGGTTTAAAAAAATATATTTTGGGAAAAGCCTGGACGGCTCAGCGGGTTGAGCGCTCGCTTTGAGGCCACGAGGACCGAGGATCGAATCCCTGCTCCGGCCCAGGCAGGACCCACATGCTGAACTGGGGAGTTCCCACAGTTCGGTTCTCTAGCTGTCTCTGTCTCTGTCTCTCTCTCTATCTGTCAAGAGTAAAATAGAAATAAATATGCACTAAAGATAAAATAATTACTCTCTATAAATATAAAATATATATATATATATATATATATATATATATATATATATATATATATATATATTCCAGTGTCACAGATGAAAAATAGTACATCATTGTTTTGATCCAATGTTATTCTCATTGTATTGTTTTATTCTGGTAGAATGTAAAGTTGCATAGACACCTGTTTTTACAACTTTGTAAAAAGACATATCAAGTACGGGAGGGACCGTAGAGAAATGTCAGTAGTTGTATGATGAGATTGTGATATAGTTCTATTGTTATACGTTGTTGTTTTTTTAATTAAAAAGTGACCTTTGTAGCAGATGGCTATTGTTCTCCCAGTCCCCTCTTCTCCCTTTTCTTGGGGAGAGTAGAGACTACATTTCCCAGCCTCCCTTGCAGCTGAGTGTGGCCATGTGGTAAAGTTTGGACTAATCATTAATGGATATAAAAGGAAGTGACGTGGACTCTTTCTGGGTCATCTCTAAACTCAAAGCTCATGTTAAATGTTGGCTCTTTCCTATTTCCCAGGAGTAACAAACCAGCTTTAATTAAGCAAATGCTGACACCCTAGGCCTAGGGGATGGCAGAGTAACCAGAAACCTGGTTCCTGTTCACATTAGTCACCTCACCAACCTAGCCTGGCTGTTCTGTTTTATAAGAGAGAAACTAATTGGTGATGATGTTTGGGCCACTATATTTTGAGTCTCTTTGTTACAGCAGCTTAGCTGTGACCTTAACTACCGGGTAGTCTTATACAGCGAATATAGGCCTAAACCTATGTTTTAACTGTAAAATTAGGGGGTCGTCTTATATGCCCGGTCGTTTTATACGCCGGAAAATACGGTAATTCAACCTCAAACTTCTCCCTGAGATTGGGGGCATTTTGGAGACCATTTCACAGTTCATGGAGCTGATTAGATTCTGGTAGCAGACAGCACTTAAAAGCCACCATGTACTTTACAGAATCCCATAAAACATTGGCCTTTTGCATTCCTTCATAGAAACTGTGATTTGACAAGTTATATATTTAGTGTATTTAAAGTTTACGATATTTAGAAATAAGACATATAATCTAAGTTATTTATTATAACTTATAGTTTGTTATATTTATATTATATTATACTTACACGAAATATAATAACTATATTTACATAATATAATATGTAATAGATATATGTATTATATGCAATAAACAGGTATATATTAATATATGTGTATTTAACATATATTCATTACATGTATTATGCATGTATGTAATAAATATATTTATTACATAGACTACATGTAATAAAGATATAATATGTGTGATTAATATACACCTATGTTTATTGCATATAATATATTAATATATCATGTAACAAGTATATATTTATTATATTCATATTATTATAACATAGTTTGTTACGATAAGTAATCAATATACTCTAAGTATACTGATAGAACCCAACACAAGAATCACAACTACATCATAAAACTAGCATCCTTTTCTCATTCATATTTTAAAGGCTGCATACTCATTATTGGTTTTGCTACATTGTTCATTCCTAATGGCTATAGTGTAACAACAGAAAACATATATTTAAAAAAGAGTTTCACACAATTGGTTTGACTGAGTGCATTAGCAATGGCTGCAGTTGAGTATATTTGCAGTCTCCGCCCTGGGAAGAAGCGGGCAGCACTCTAAGTAGTCAGCCTTCATCCCAGATGCTGAATGCTGGCAAGAGATGCCCGCAGGTCACACAGGAAGTTCAGAGGGTACCCAACCCAACAGGTCACCTTCATGAATATCTGGTTCCATGGTCCCAAGATGCCCTGGGTCCATGATTCTTATCACAGTTACATGGCCCAGCTATGACCCCCACTCTGATGACAGCTGCTCCTCCTTGTCACTTGGGAGGAGGGCCTTCCCTTCTCCTCTGAGTAGGTCCT
>PVKE010029484.1:0-20167 GCA_004027555.1 Craseonycteris thonglongyai | reverse complement strand
TACCCTATTTCTGACTGCAATCTTTTTTTTTTTTAATGATTTATTTTATTGTGTTTGAGACAAGGTGAGAAAGAGAGAGAGAGAGAAAGAGAGAGAAAGAGAGAGAAGGGGAGGGCTCAGAGCAGTCTCCATAGTTACACATCATTAGTTGTGACATGGTTTCATTCCACCAGAGCAGGAACTAAACTGAGAGCCTCTCACATGGGAGGCCAGAACCTTTGCCACGGGGCTTGGCAGTTACCAGTTGCACCACAGTTTTGCATATGGGTTTGCATGGGCCAGGGCCAGGATTCAATCCCACGGTTGCAAGGCAAGAGCTCAACCTGCTGTGCTAGCCCAGCATCCTTCTGATTGTGATCTTAATTTGGCTATTTGAAAGCCTTTTCTTGTTGTTATTCTAGCCCTTAATATATACCAGTCACTGTGCTTGTATTTCAGTTAACCCTCTTAATAAGCCTAGGAGTTAAGTACTATTATTATGACCATTTTATGAATAAACTGACCTATAGGCAGGTCCAAGGTTACACAGTTAATAACAGATGTAGTAGAAATTAAAGTCAGGTCTCCAAAACCTGAGCTCTTAATTGTTATACTATATTAGCTCTCCTAAGTCTCCAATATTAAGGAATAGTTAATGACACCTTATTGCATTGCAGTCCTCTACTCTATTCACATTCTCTTTGAAACTGATCCCTCTGCTTTATTTGTTGAACTTTTTAGAAGATATTTCCTTTTCTGCAAGAAAGGTCCATAAATTCCCAAGACCTTTTCTCAAATGTTACCAACCTCCCCTGAAATACTGGCATGCTCTCAGAGAGAAAGGAACAAATCTGGGGACTGGTCAGTTATTTTCATCTAAACTTTAGATGTAAATTGCCGTATTTAGAACGTGACCAACAGAAACAGATAGAAGTCAGACATAGTGATCAGTTGTCTGATAAGCTAGACACCCCACCCCCAGCCCCAAACAAACACACAACAATTTGAAAAGACATAAAAAGTTGAGGGTAAATTATGTTTCAAATTTCAAAGTATGCCCTTTTATCTAAGATAACTTATCTTTTTATGCACTTTCATATGCTGTTTATCTTATTTTCAAAAACACAATCTCACTAGGAGTGGGGCCTCCTCAAACCAGGAGCATAGTGGACTTATGATCCATAATGATATAGTCAAATAAAGACAAGCACAAATTTATATAAAGAAATGTTCACAGAACAGGTGTTTAATTATTTTTTACTCCTAGAGTATTAAATACCACCCTCATTTTAGGTTAAGCTTAAACCAATACTCTAACTGGCCTGGACCTTGACTCCTTTCTTGCCCTTGGTTCAATTCCTTCCCCAACCTTAATTACTCCTCCCTATTGGTAAAACCACCCCAGCCCCTACCCTCACCCCTGCCCTAGTAGTTTAGGAAAAGGTGGAATTCTGGTGAAAACACTAGGGAACAAGTGGAATCAAATAAGGTCACCTATGCAAGGTTGGTATAAAAAAAAAATGTTAAGGCATTTCTCTAGGGGCCAGAAAGGAACTGAATTCAGAAAAAGTTAGAAGTGACCAGTTGACACTACCTATTATCTGCAGATAATATATACCCTATTTATATTTCAAACACACTTTTTAGAAAAACTTTGGTAATATATCCATAACATAAAGTCTACCATTTTAAGCATTTTAAAATGTACAGTTCAGCGTCATTAAGTACATTCACACTGTTGTGCAACCATCACCACCATCTGTCCACAGGACATTTTTTGTCCTATAAAACTGAAATTCTGTCCCCATTAAGCAGTAATTTTCTGTTGCCCCTCCCTCCAGGCCCTGGCAACCACACTTCTACTTTCTGTCTCTGAATTTGACTCTAGGTAGCTCATATAAATGGAATCATACAGTAAAAAATACCTTTTAAAATGAACTTCACTTAAAATATTTATAAATAATATATTTTATGGAAAATAGGACTTGACAACTCACCTGAGTTGTGGGTAATGTGGGATAAGGAATGATTTCAGGGGTGACTCACTTGAGTTAGAGCAGAACTTGCAGCTGAGAGGCAGAGACAGGGAGACCCTGCATCTGGAAGGAAGTCTCACTAAAGGGGAAGGAAGCACCTACATTATGGTAGGAAGGGAGATGAAAAGTCTCCTGCAGATTGATTCCTTTTTTGTTGAGAAAAATATAGCATTTATTGGGAGAAACTAAAGAGGATAGACTAAAACAACCGACAGCATTTTCCTCTTTTAGAATAGAGAGTAGAAGGAACCACATGTGTCTGTATTCAAATCATACTTCCTTGGAGCTAAATGACCTATAATGTTTGGCCTGAAACAACCAGCAGGACACCAGCTGCCCACTTATTAGTACTGTGGCTTACCTACCAGAAATGACGAGAACAACAAGATCACGTGGCAGTGAAATAAGAAAGAAATTTTTAAGGCAAAGCAACTTACATTCAAATACTGTGGTATTTGAAATTGTAGTATAAATATTTTTTTAGTAAGAAATTCTGGGTATACGTATATGTAAGAGAAAGCAACTATTTAAGAAAAACAGTCACAATTCAGTTGACTAGTTCTAAACAGTTTTTTAAAGATTTATTTTATTGTTTTTGACAGAGAGAGACAGAGACAGAGAGAAAGGAGGCGGGGCAGACCAATCTCCATAGTTGTACATCATCAGTTTCCTGACATGGTTACTTTCCACACAGGTGGATGTGAGGCTGCACAGGGAGGAACTGAACTGGGGGCCTCCCTCATGGGAGGTGAGAACCTTAGCTGCCATCTTGGCGGTTTCCAGTTGCGCCACAGTTCAGCATATGGGTTTGCACAGGCCAGGAGACAGGAATCGATTCCCAGACCTTGCAGCTGCAAGGCAAATGCTCAACCTGTTGAGCTATCCCAGTATCCCCTCATTCTGAGAATTTATACAAAAACTAGAAGACCCTAAATAAGAGAAACACTCCACCTTTAATTACTGCCCGATACACGTTTTCATTTGCTCTAGATGCTGATCATAAATTTGTGCCACTCCATCCCTTAGCTCAATGCAAACCAATTGAGCAACTTTGCAAATTGAATTTGCACAGATTTAAGGGAGAAGAGCAGAGTACTTTAATTTTCAAGTTAGACTTTAATAAGGTTAATACTGGCTTTCCCCATTTGAGTGTTTCAGCCTTTTGACTGCATTCTCCAAAAGTCAAAGTCTAGAATTCAACATTTTGTGAGAAAACATTTAAAAAAGAAAACAAAACTAGCTTTCATTGAAAGTTCCCTTTGGTCACTGTCTCAAGTTGGTGACCACTTCTGCTAAATGAAAGGGGAAGCACATATGCCTTTCTGTTATTATTCATATAGATCCCTGTGGTTTAGGAGTTGGATGATTTTCTTTAACTGCTAAAATTTATAAAAAGAGACAGGGTCAAGATGAGTAATGAGATCAATACTAGGTCAGCAACAGGATATTGTATCAAAAACATTCTAACTGCAAAATATGGAAAGTTTTTTTCATCCAGTAAAAATTTAGGCTATTGTTAAGTGACAGAAAAATTTTACCTGAATATCAATTTTGAAGCACTTGTAAGATATATTAATAAGTTCACTACTGCTTGAACTTACAAGCAGTAGGGGCTGAAGTAACAAACAAATGTGTTGATGAGCACAAGTCATCCTTGTCACAATGTTTTCATAAAATGTTGCTGCTCCTTCAAATCCATGTTGAGTTTGGGACACATTTGAGACCCTAGTATAAATAAAAAGCATGTTCCCCCTGACAAGCTGAAAAATATGAATTTATCCTCTGAAAAGGCTTCAGAACATCCTTCTGAAGATCAATGTTATAGTCTTATCCTGACAGGCTTATTCTAAGCCAGGGGCTCTTGGACCCATGCATAGCGCTCTTTATTGGTGCAATGTGAGAGGAGACCTGCTTGTTTATTTTGGGGTCACCTGTCACCATTGTCTTTCCCTCTTGGGACTAGTTTGAGAATGCACATTCTCCCATGACCGAGATGCTTTTAACTCCAGGGCCAGTGAGTGAATTTGGTTTCATTCGGACATCCCATTCTGAGCTTGGTTATTCCCACACTTTCTAAAACCAGCCATGATGTTCACTGCTTAACGAAAAGCATCCTTTGCCAAATTCGTACACTAACGATGTAAAAGTTCCAGAGACCAAGATATCCTGGCTTTGGAATGGAATAGCTGGGGACCTTTCCTGTTAATGTTGTTGACGTGGACTATAGGCTATGGGCCACCTGTAGCCCTAAGATGAACACAGGGTGCTACTTGCTATGTAGCAACATGGCTGCCTTGCTCAGAGGACCAGGTCCAGAGTTGAAATGAAGGAAGTGAAGGGAAGAGGACCTGAGTGATTTTCATGTCAGCTTTGTCTATAGCACACTAACCAAATGGTCAATGGAGACAGCCTGGTGTAGGGATCAGTGATACCATTGAGAGAACAACTGGTCAACTGAGTGAATTTGTTCCAGGCTTCAACCAGTTATTTGGTTCCAGATAAGAGCTACTGGAGAAGCTGCAGAGCATGATGAATTCATACATGAATCTTTTTAGAACCATGGGAATGGAAAGATATAAAATTTCAGTCCCTAACATACCGGTAAGCATGTTCTTATGTGCTTGCTTATACAGGAAGGGTAAGATTGTATTTTATCTACAATATTCTCTACATGAAGTGATATAACATGAAGTGATTATAAAATTAACCCAGGCACAATGGTTAGGTTTACCTAGTTATATAGCATAGTCTCAACCTAAAGAAGGGAAAGAGAGCTAAAAGTCCTCTGTACCCCACAGTGTTTGATTTAGAGATGTTGGACAGAATCTGGAATGCAACTTTTTGTTATTTACAGAGGCTGTCAAAATACATTTTACCAGCTCTTAAGCCACCAAGGTTGTTTATAGGTAGTTGGCAAATGTCCACATGGAATTTTATCTAAGTAAGGAGAATTTATAAGCATCAAATCCAGACAACAAAAATGTAGTTGATGAATATATATATGTGAGGGCTTTCCAGAAAGTATCCAGCCATGTAATATGAAAAACAGAGGCATTTATGGTTGAATGTTTTCCGGACAGCCTATATATAGATACACACACACACAAGTCCATTTCACGGCCTTATGGAAAATGTACTGAGGTGCTCTCCAGTTCTCAGAGAAGCTCTACCCAGAGCACAGTTGCTTCTTCCCAAAAGCAACCTCAAAGTAAGAAAGAAAACTTCGTGTATTAAATGCAAATCCTACAACTTCTGGCTATTTTGTCTAAATTGATTCTATATGCAAATAGAAAACATATCCTTCTGAATCTACCTTCTGCTGAATTTATGTTCTCCCATCATCTTTGTCCGTTTCCATAGTGCACAGTATTTTTTGTTAGCTGTAGAAATGGTTGCTTTACCCTGTCATTTAAAAATATAAGTGCCATTGGAACTTTCATACATTACTGGTAAGAATGAAAAATGGTGCAGCCACTTTGGAAAGTAAATTGGCAGTTCCTCAAAATGTTAAACATAGAATTACCCATAACATAGCAATTCTACTTCTATGAATATACCCAACAGAAATAAATACATATATCCACATAAAAACATATACACAAATGTTCATAACAGCATTATTCAAAATAGCCAAAAAGTAACAACCCAATGTCCATAAACTGATGAATGAATAAAGTATGGTATGTGCACCGAATGGAATATTATTTAGCAATAAAAAAGAATGAAGTACTGATATATGCTACCAGCTAGATGAACCTTGAAAACATTATGTTAAGTAAAAGAAGTCAGTAACAAAAGACCACATAAAGAAAGGTCCAGAAGAGAGAAATTTATAGAGATAAAAAGTAAATTAGAATTTGCCTGAGGTTGGGAAATTTGGAGAGTAAATGAGGAGTCAGTGTGGGGTGAGAAAATGTTTTAAAATTGATTATGGGGGATGCTGGGATAGCTCAGCAGGCTGAGCACTTGCCTTGCAACCATATGGTCTGGGAATCGAATCCTGGCCCTGGCCAGTGCAAGCCCATAGGCTGAACTGAGGTACAGCAGTTAACTGCTGGGATGGTGGCAAAGGTTCTTACCTCCCATGCAGGAGGCCCCCAGTTTGGGTCCCACCCAGCGCTGCCCCACATCCACTTGTGTGGAATGACACTATGTCACAACTAATGATGTACAACTATGGAGACTGCTCGGGGCCCTCGCCCTTCTCTCTCTCTCTCTCACCTTCTCTCAAAACAATAAAATAAACCTTAAAAAAATTGATTGTGGCCATAGTTGCATATATTAAAAACCACTGAACTGTACATTTTTAATTTGTAAACTTTATGATATGTGAATTATATCGCTATAAAATTTTTTTTTTTTTAAGTATGAATACCAAGAGAAATAGTTCCTCATCCCAGAACTGTGGATGAGGTCTACCCTCATCTCAATCCCTGCCCTGCCCCTCTGTGAAACTGCCCTTGGGCTACTCCCTCTAGCTTGTGCAGTTTCTGACAGGCTGTTTTGGGGGCATCACACATTTCCCTTTGCCATCCGCCCAGTCACTCTCAGTGTTGAAGCCCACCTTCAACTTGGCCATCAGCCTTGCCACACCAAGCCTCTCATTGCAATTTCTCCCTGTGTTGTCTAGTTTTGTTAATGCATGAGCCAAACTGGCTGGGTCTCATCTGTCCATTCTTAGGTAAAAATCTCCTTGGTGATGATGATCATGATGATAGTACTACAAATCACCACTAACTATATGCTAAGTACTGTGCTTTCTACTAAGTATGAAAAACTTTTAACTATTATTGCTAACTATTAAGTTCTATTGTAACTCACTGAATCCTCAGAATAATTCTTTGAGGTAGATACTCTTATGAACTGCATTTTACAGACAACGATTCTGATAGATACAGAGAGGTTGTCATTTTTCAGAGTCACACAGCCATCGTGAGTAGAGCCTGCATTGGAATCAAGGTAGAATGGGTCCAGAACCTTAGGGGTCTATGTGATTAAACACAACACTGTATTTCCTTGTCTTCTTTGTCCCTAGGGAGTGCCAGGAACTGTGGTGAGCTGGCCAAGGCACTGTCTTCTAAAGAGGCACTTCTATTTCATCCCAGCTGAAATAATTGTGATAATCCAGGTATGTGGATCCTGTATTGCTGAATCTTCCCCCTTTTAAAGAAAAAGTGGAAATCTAAAATTTTATGTGACATTTTTTTGATTCTTAAATGTTGGCAACTAATTCAAATGTTAAAAACAATAAACTGTGTGGGCCACATCCATGTGGACTAAACCAAGCAGGCCAACAGTTTAATTAAATCAGAAGCCACAAATTGGGGGCCAACAGGCCAAAACCAGAATGGATGAATAAACGAATGAATGAATGATGAAGCAATGACAAGCTGAGGATTAAAAAGTAGTCTTCAACAGACAAGATTTGAGGATTGGTGGACCACTTCTCTGCTCTCTTCCAACAATCTAAAAATTCCTTATGGAAACCACCTTGTGCTTTCAGCTTTCCATACAGAGGAGGTACAAGTACAAATGGAAAGACTAAGGTTGAGGGACCAAGAGAAGGAGCCAGAGGCAGAGCTGCAAGCAGCCTGGCATCCTGTTTACAGCAGCAAGTAGATGGCAGAGCTGAAGAACGTGCTGGCTGGAGCAGTCCTCTATTCTAGGTGGGGTGGGACTGGTAGGAGAACTGGGGAGGTTGGGTTCAGAAACCGCCAAGCAGCAGGGAGGAGCTTCAAGGGGCAGCATTCAGAGGTGAATCTGTTCCTGGTCCCACAGCTTGATCTCACAAGCAGCCCAGGCAGAAGGAATTCATGTGCATAGAGGGGCCAGAGGCTCACACTGAGGCAGAGAAAGAGCAGCGGATAGACTGCAATTCAGTACTGAGGGAGAAAGCCCAATGGGCCACACAGGTAAGAACACGCTGATAGGAACAGACATGAGCTCAGTAAGTTTGGAGACCACAGTGAGTCTAGAGATCACAAATGACATGATCACTTCTTATGCTTGTGAGCAGTGGCTTGTAGGGAGGAAAATTTATCACTGATAATATTTAGAACTGTTGGTGCATGGCAATATTCAAAAGCAGAGTGACAGCTAGAGCTCATGGGCTCATGGGCAGGACCACTCCCACCACCCACCTCTTGGTGTACCATTGCCAGGAGTCCTGGAGGGTCCCCAGGCCTCCTTCCTTGTTATGGGGAGGGAAGGCATCTGGTGATGGTGTTTCTGGTATATATCAACCCTGCACTGTCCACTCATGACATAACCCACCAGGAGATCATTGCCTCTGCCAGGTGACAGCACATATCAGTTCCACTGCTCGTGGAATCCATACCATCACTCCATGTAAGCATAATTCCAGAGCTAGATGAAGCCAGATGAAGTGTTAACAAGTACATGTGTAAATCAAAGACCAGCTTGCTTGCCACACATGTGTAGTGGATGCTCTTGGCACTCTCCTTCGCCTGCTGGTGTGCCCACTACCCAGCTCTGTGAGTGTTGTGGCTGATGACTCTCATCTTGACCTTCTCCAGATAAGTGCCCCTGGCTGGGGGACTGGGTAACCCATCCCCATTCTTCACTCTTTAATGGTTTTGCCTTGATAAATCATGTACAACGAACCCTTGTTTCTGCTTCTACGGAACCTGACCTAAGACGCTGCTGCTACATTTAAACATCGGCAGTCATTTCCTGGTTTTGAAGTGGTCCAGGCCCTCTGCTGTCTTGTGCCTGGCTCACCTCAGCAGTACTGGCCATGTCTCCTCCATTTCTCTGCATGGGGCACCAGAGTGTGGTTTCTAAAAGGTAGGCATGACTGTGCCATTTCTTTGCTTAAACCTTTCAGTGATGGCCTCCTGGTGAAATCTACATTTCCCAGTAAAGTGTATCTTGCTCAACCCTCTCCCTACTTCCCCTACCACGGTCCTTGTAACCCACGTCTAGTCACACAAATGTTCCAGACGGGACCAAATGTCTGTGCCATTTCACGTCTTAACTTTGCCCAAGCTACTTACTGTACTATCTGGAACATGCTGTTCTTTCCGACTCCACTTCCTTCTTCTGCTGGCTGATTTCTAGTCACCCTTCAAAACTCAGCTCAGACATGTTCTTCTCTAGAAAGTCTTGTTTGAGCTTCCCGTTCCCACCTGCCCCTAACTCCCCTCACACTGAGGTGGGGTAGGTGTCCTTCCTCAGAATACACTGAATTCGAAACTGCAATTGTCCAGTTAATCATGATATCAGGTCTTAATCTCTGCATCTTTACTATCTCACACTGGGTTAAGCACTCACTTTTCAGCCCCAGGGACCGAGGATCGAATCCTGGCCCCGGCCCTTGCTAACCCAAATGCTGAACTGGGGAGTGCCCCCAGTTCAGTTCTTACTGGGGTGAGACCCTGGCCCAGTTCCTGCCCTGTGCAGCCCCGCACCCACCTGTGGAATGAATGGAATGAAACTATGTGGAAAAACAGACGATGTGCAACTACGGAGACTGTTCTGGGCCCTCCCCCTTCTCTCTGTGCCTGTATCTCTCTCTCTCTCTCTGTCAAAAACAATAAAAATAATAAATCTTACTATCTAACATTGTGCCTGACACATAGATATTCAATAAAGACTTGTTGATTGAATAAATGCTGAATAAAGAATCTAACCAAATGATACCTTCAATCCTCAAGGAAGCCTAGGATTAGTAGAAAATATTTGTGAAAACCCATTCATATATGCACCATTGTCCTGCTATCAAGCATTCTGTATTGAATGAAACCTAAGATGGTTTGGGTATTTAAAAGTTAGTAAAAACACATTAAATATAGAATGTCTTGGGAAGGCACGGTCAGCTGCCAGAATGTCTGCTTATCTTTTGAAAGATTTTCAAAAATATCACATAATTATGCACAATAACTCAGCCTAGTAAACTGTTTAGCTGAAATATTCATCCTGATTACAAATGAAGGGTATTACCTACAAAATGGTTCTTAAACCACAAATCTACCAACTTCCCTAGAGGCTTTTCCAGAGCTAACACTGATGCTTGTGTTATAAGAAATATAATTTTTGCTAGTTTATTAAAACATTATTAACATAAATTTAGTTTATTGTCCAAACAAAAAGGAATTTGTGGAGGGAAAGGAAGAAGTGAAGAAAAGGAAGGGAGGGAGGGAGGGAGAAAGGAAGGGAAATGAATAGAGTGAGTAGGACCCACCAGGAAGGATTCACTTTGTTAGGTGAATCTTGGGGTCCCTAGATTGACCACTTATTACTGAGAAGGACTAGGTGAAGACAGGAAGGGATGGTTGATAAGGGGGAGGGAAGAAGCACTAGGATAAAATTCTGACAGAATATTTTGGGGAAAATAAACTGAGACTAGAGGAACAAAGAGTTAAGACTGTAAGTCACCCAAAATGGAAAAGTCTTATCATACCCACTGTTGACAATGGTGTAGGAAAACAAATTTTCATGCACTGCAGGTGGGTGTGTGAATGGGTACAACCATTTTGGAAAACAATTAGACATTACACAGTAACAATGAACTTGAACTGAACCTGTAATCCCACTTCTAGGTCTATACCCAGGAGAAACTCTAGAACATATACTCCTGGCCATGTACAAGAATATACAACAACAGTGTTGAGCATAGCAAAAAAAAAAAAAAAAAAAAAAAGTGAACACAACCCAACAACCCATAGGTTCATTAGCAGTAGAGGAGATAAAAAAAAATTGTCAGTTAGCCATATAGTAGATACTATAGCTGTGAGCTACCATGATATGCATTAACAAGGCTGACTCCAAAAAAATAATATTAAATGGAAAAAAGCAAGTTACCAAAGAATGTACATATGACAATTATTCCATTTATATAAAGATCAAACACTGGCAAAACTAAACAATGTGTTATGTAAGGGTGCATATGTATGTATCAAAACTATTAAAATAAATCAAAAAAATGATTATCATATAATTCAGAATAGTGGTTGCAAAGTTATTGGTAATATTCTATGTCTTAAAAAATTGTTCATTATATAATTTTGTTATTATTTAAGTTGTATAGATTATTATATATTCTTTTAAATGTATTATTATTTATAATTCTTAAAGAGTTGTTTAAAAAAACAGTAGAAAGAGATGGTGAGTCAGAAGCTCATGACAATGTGTGGAGGATGGGAGAAGAGGATCCCATATCGGCTGAACCAAGGCAATTGTTTCACATCTAAATGTGGGGGTTTCGCTCAAGAACAGATATCACTAAAAAGGAAGAGTCCCGAAACTTGTGTACACAGGTCTCCCCCCACACCAAAAGAATTCAGGTGCCCCTCTCTCTAACTCTAGCAACTTGTACACCCCTCCTTGCTCAGCACTGCCTACAAGCAGTTGAACTTGCCTCTACTCTCAGCACGCTGACGCTCACAGTTTTTGCTTACTGTCTGGGCCTATATTAAGAGACGCCTTGTACTTGCCAGTTACTGCATGGATTAATATCCTTCAGTGGCCCTGCAGCACCTACGAGATGTAGTTCATGCTGCCCAGTGCCACCATGCCTTTGTAGATGCTATCTCCTGCCTGGAATGTCATCCTCACACCCCAGCCTCATGGCGTCCTCTTAGGATAACCAGAGGACACCCCGTATGAATAAGGACTTCCCTCATCTTTCCAGTCAGTTTTGGGCTCACTCTTGTGGGCCTACACAGGTCTCTATGTGTGTGGCTACAACAACACTTAGCAATTGGTGTAATTAACTGATGACATGCTCCTTTCCCCATTAGACTCTAAGACCTTCAGAATCAGAACCTTTGGCTATTTGTATCTATTCTTTTTACCATGAATGACATCCAAAATATCAATTGGGACTTCACAGGCAGTATTACATTAGAATAAATATAAGGCTAGAACCCTGTCCTGCAGGTGCCCCCCCCCCCCCGCCCCAATTGCTCAGTATTAACAATGTTGTTGCTGAATCATTGGGAAATGAAGGGTGGAGGGCAGGAGAGAGGCCAGACAACTGGCATGGAGAAATGGAGGGTTGCTTAGGACAGTGTATATTTACCAACCAGCAGAGAAGTATTTCAGTATTTTAACTGCTATGATTATTTTTTTTAAAGATTGATTTTATTGTTTTTGACAGAGAGAGAGAGACAGAGAAAAGGGGAAGGGCCCAGAGCAGTCTCCATAGTTGTACATCATCAGTTGTCAACATGGTTTTGTTCCACAGAGGTGGGTGGGAGCCGTGCAGGGCGGAAACTGGGCTGGGAGCCTCTGGCATGAGAGGCATGCCCCCCTTGAGCCAGGGGCTGAACCGGGGGGCGAGAACCAAACTGGGGGCCTCCCGCATGGGAAGCACACCCCAGTTCAGCACGTGGGTCTGCATGGGTCGGGGCTGGGATTTGATCTTCGGTTCCTGCGGCTGCAAAGTGAGCACTTAACCTGTTGAGCTATCCTGGCTTCCTGGTATGGCTATTATATCTCAATATCTAACAGCTCAATATCCATCTTCTTTATATCCCTAGGGACAGACAGCAGTGTGCTTGGTAGTAGGTATTTAATAAATATTTACTGAAAAAAAGAAAACATTAAAAAAATGCAATTTGGAGCTTCTGGCAGCTGCCTTGCCCAATGAAGAGGAGTTGCTGAGTAAGAAGAGTGAAAATAAACAGAACAAAACAAAACAAAAACAAGATATGGGGAGAGTCAGGCTCCTGCAACTTAATTTAAACTCCCAGACCCAGTCACGCCCAAAGATTCATCTTCCATCTTTCAGTTAAATGACCCAATAAAGTTTTTTCTTGCTTATGATATTTTGACTTGGGTTTTTTGGTGTTTTTTTGTTTTGTTTTGTTTTTTTCCTTTGTAACTGCAAGTCCAGTCTAACTCAGCAAGAAAGATAACTTTCCATTAGGAAAAACACAAATCTAAGTTTTTATATATGTGAGTTTCTCTTAACTTTTCACATTCTATGACATTCTGGTAAGTTCATTTTGGTAACTCACCTTTCACCCAGTAGAACATTTGATAGATTTATAAATGAGGGGAAGTCCAGGGTGTTCATGATGGGATAGGCATGGATGGGAATAAGCAAAGTGTCATCACCCTAAAATCAGTGGATAAAAAGTCAAGTTTACCATACTGAAGGCTATAATTTTTAAAGATGAACTTAATTTCTTATTTTGTTTTCTATCATTAAAAAATATATATTTTCAGTCAAAGAAAAAATAAAAAATATTCCTTAAGAAGCCTGAGTACTTAAATGCACCATTTAAAATACCGAGTTTTCTTAGTTATATACACAGTGCAAAAAATTTTAAATATATTTCATTGAAATAACATTCACTGTTGTCCAGAAAAGCTAAAGATAATGATGCCTTCACATAGATTTGAAGACAACAGTCTCTCTGTTTCTTTCTATCTCAGAATTATAGGGGAACACAATCTTTAGTGGCCTGAGAGAAAGAGAAACCAGCACAGAAGCAGCTGATTGCTACAGTGTTGGATAGTAAACAAGAAAATGAAAGAAGGGCAGAGGGCTGCTTCTAGCCTTTGTAACATAACCTGAAGCATGACTTCCACCCTTGGGTCTTTGCAAAATGGGAATAATTCTGCCTTTCCTTAAAGGTGTTTTTGAGAATTAAAGCAGATGACGCTCTTAAAAAGCGAAAAGTACTGCATAAATGCAAGGTATTATTAGCTTTATTATTAAGCAGCAGCAAATGTGCTGTGGCATACTCTATATAATGCCTGGCCTAGGGATTTTTGTTCTTGGTACAGAATATTCTCCTGAAAGCAATGTTCTAGTTTTGGTGGATTTTTTTTTAAAATCTTTTTCCTTATTAAAAATTGAAATGTATTTGTTAATAAAGCACATACTCTTCCATCTTAGTTTTTAAAATTTAATTAAGTTAACCTTAAGGCTTCTCAACCTTTTACAAGAGTTGGGACTGGAATACAGAGCAGAGGCAAGTGCGGAAGTGACAGTTTTAAGAGAAGGATTGACAGCATACGGATGGCTGGAGGCTAAAGGATGAATTAGGTGACCTGAAAAAAGGCTCATAAGAACTCAACACTGCATGGCCATCTGGAGTCAGGCCACACAGGTCCCCAGCTCTCTGCAGACCCCCAGGGCTGCCTCTGAGGACATTCCACACAAGATACCAGCCAGTCTCTAGTGTGTATAAACACAACTGTGGGTTGTTGCTAATTTTTTACCCTAGCACTTACAGGAGTGTGTTTAAGTTATTTGAAAAGCTTTCATCAACTCCCAGTACCACATGATAAATGAGGTTTTGAGGCCAGGGCAGGTGGGAAACCTGCAGCAAACAGTGTCGCATGGCTCTGCCCCAGTTCTCAGCAGCCTAACACATTACCAACTGGGACCCATGTCACTGGACAAGGACCCTCATGACACTCAGAGGGGCTGAACAAGGAACACCAGAGGCCAGGCTGAGAAACTTCATACTAGTCAGTCCATCTCTCTTTCTCCTTCCCTTGAGAATATTAGTTTTGACGTCACCCCCTACCCCCAAAACCCTGACTTTAAGAAACTTACTTTACAGTGAATGCGGATGCAATCATAGTAGTATCGCCACTCATCCGGAGAAAATGTAATGGTGACTGTGAGGGACAAGCCGGGGACAAGGCGGTGTTCCTAGAAGAAAAGTGGGCTCTTGTTGGGACAAGCCTTAGAGCACGCAGAGAGCAGGACTGTGGTGACAGCACTCCACATATCTACCCCAAGCTGGCCCATGACACAGAAAATCACAATCCAGCAAAGAATACCAGGGACAACAGGACATCAAACAACATGTACCTTTTCTACGTACTTGATCTGAAAGTATTTGGTTTGTGGGGGTAAAATATGAACATGTATGTCTTCATCGCAAATGTTGACCAGATGCTGGGAGAGAAAAAGAAGCATTCAGAACAAACACACTGTTTTATCTATTTGCATATTCATTTCCTCATTTATTTATCCCTCATCTTGTTCCTAAAGGGATTCAAGAAGATACCATGGGGTGGGGGGTGGGGTAGGGTGGGGGGAGCCAGATGGCTCAGGTTGAGTGCGCGCTTTGCAGCCCCAGGGACTGAGGATTGAGTCCCAATCCCTGTCCGTGTGGACCCATATGTTGAATTGGGGTGTGCTTCCCATGCAGAAGGCCCCCAGCCCAGTTCTCACCCTGCATGAGTCCCGCCCACCTGTGTGCAACAAAACCATGTCGAAAACTGATGACGTACAATTATAGAGACTGCTCTGGGCCCTCCCCCTTCTCCCTGTCTCTCTCTGTCTCTGTCAAAAACAATAAAATATATCTTAAAAAAAAAAAAAGAAACCATGTATTTTTTAACTTTTTAGAAGATTCAAAATCTATCGTATGTCATTTAAAGAATAAAATAAATATCGGGGAAGCCGGGATGGCTCAGTGGGTTGAGCGCTCACTTTGCAGCGCCAGGGACCGAGGATCGAATCCCGGCCCCGGCCCCGGCCCGTGCGGAACCATATGCTGAACTGGGAGCTCCCCCAGTTCAGTTCTTTCTCTGTCTCTGTATCTCTCTCTCTCTCTCTCTCTCTCCTTGTGTCAAAAATAAATAAATAAATAAAAATATATAAAATAAATACCATTTAAATAATAATAAATATGTCCTATGTGTAAGGTGACCAGACGTCCTACTTTTGGCGGGATAGTCCCGATTTTTAACAATTTGTCCTGCGTCCCATGGCGTTTTAAAAAAGTCCCAATTTTTGGAAAGAATGCACGACAAGCTAGGGAACGGCGGGAGATAGACCAAATTTTTAATTAAGAACCCTCTCCCCCCCCCCGCCCCCCCCCGGTCAATGGTGTCCCGCTTTACCAATGTTAAAATCTGGTCACCTTACCTATGTGCCTTCTGCCCAGCTTAAGGACTTTAAGCCTTAAAGTCCTTAGAGCCTGCACCCCACCCCCAACCCTGTGTCCGCCCAGGCATGCATCCTCCTCCCCAGTCCTGACCTGTCACCAGTCACTATGTGTGCCTTCTTGTTGAACTCAACTTAGTCCTGTTATTCAACTAAGCTAAGAAGCCAGCCACCCACCAACGCCCATAGTTTCTCTAATTACATGCGACTGGTCTCAGGGACCCTAAGACACTTCGAAAAAAACAAGAAAAAGCATGTGGCCAGGACAAGCCTCTACGCCATCCCTGGGGCAAATTAAAAAGAACTCAAGGTCAGTTCTCTGATGGTGACAAGAGGCCATCCCTGTGAGGCAGGACAACTCACTGCATAAGTTAAGTGAGTCTCTGAGAAGACATGGTTTTCCTTCCTCTGCTTAAGAGGAGAGCAAGAGCTTTGGATTCTGGGGATCTGGGCTTCGCCTGGGCCAGGGGACAGTTAAGAAAGAAGCCTTTGGTTTCCAAAATTTAGGCCAAAGGCTGGGCTTGTCTGTCATTGGGCCCATTGCCCAAGGCCTCAATCAAAGCCCTAAATTAGACTTCAGAAATTATTTCCTGGAGAGGTTACATTGGTGTTTGCATTTGTTAAAAGGTCTCATTTGTCTCCTGTGAACATTCTTAAAGTACCATGATTTTTGTGACCCTGTTTTGGCATATCTTTTCTCCTTTTTAAATATGTTAAAAGTCTTAAAAAAAAAAATAGTACCAAGACCTTTCTTGACCTCCAAGGGGCCCTGCATAGGAGCAGTCTCGGTGAAGCTCATGCAGCCCTACCCATGAGATCAGCTGGTCCTTCCAGAAGAGACTAGGAGGACAGCTATGCTGGGACCCAGGATGCTTGGATCCTATGCCCAACACACTTGGAGCCCTGGGGTGGTGGGACCTGCCTGGAGATGGAGAGGCAGCCACTCAGTCCCACATCCTGGAAGCCTACACAAAGGGCTGTCCCCAAGCTTGTCATGGAGGGACAACTGTGAAAGTAGTGTTTAGAAAGTGTATTTTAAATTAACAATAAAAGTTTATTTGAAAACATAAGAAAACATGAGTGACTCAGTGTTACCCTTGAGGATTGCTTAAAATTCTACCCTGTCTTCTAATTTTGGGGTCAATAGATATCCCCAATTCCTCCAAGATCTCTGTTCCCATGGCCCTGTGGGTCCTTATGACCTTGGTGCTACCTCCACAGGGCACCACAAGAAATTCAGCCCTTGCTTCCCCACAGCAAACAAAACCCCACCCAGCCAATGGGTTTAAGGACTTGTACTCTAGATTTGCAGGGACTTCCCAAGTACTGCCAACAGTTCTTTTCACCTTCCCTCCCCTCTCTGCTCCTGGGCTCTCTCCTGTGTCCCTTCAGGGGATTCCAGTCTTCCCCCACCCAATTCAGGGCAGAGCAAAACCCACTTTCCAGGGAGAGCTGTCTTGGGGCTGGTAGGGGCTAACCTTTAATCCCCGGCACTTACTAGAGTGTTCCCAAACACAACATTTCAGACTCCAAGTTGGAGTCTTCCAACACTTCCCCTCAGCTTCTCGGAGAACGTTATTTTAATACTTGACCTCAGGGATTATGGGGACAAAATTCAAGCATCCTTATAAGTTGTTTAAAGTGCTTTTATCTTAAAATGCATGTTGGCCCTGCTTTTGACTCCAAAATTTTGCTCTATAATGCATTCCTCCAAAATGAGGGAGTAAAACTGATGCTCCAGAAAGATGCACTGTGTTTGCACTGCGGCCTTACCTCTCCCCAGCCTCACACACTAAGGAGAGGCTGCTGGGATTCATGTCCCCAACTTTGAGACCCAAGGTCTTGGGCGTAGGGGGATCTCTAATGGCTGCATTAGGAATTTGAAAACGAACACCATTATTTCAGAAACCCTGTTAATTTATGTAAGATATGGCTATACAGGCTAACTACTTTGTTACGGGCTGGCAACAGCAATATGGGTTGTTTCAAGGAGAAATTGATTAATTATTTACTTAATAAATATCGCTTCTCACACAAAACTTTGCAGCAGAGGGAAAAAGAATTTAAGAGGTCTTGATTTTCAATAAAGTGAACATCATTGTTTCAAATTTTAAAGTACCTTGAAACATTGATTGCAATATGAATACAAGTAAAAGGCTTTTGATCCTTTAACCAGATCTGGATAATTCTCAAATGTTAATGAACAATTTATCCTGGATTTAAACCCACGTTCAATTATTCCATTCTTGCACAATTTGCATAGTTTCCTATAGTAAAACCAAGATGAAAGCAGAGATGGATTTTCCCCCTTGTTTGGCAAGAATCTCAAGGTAATTGACTTAAGCTTCCACTTAACTTTGCTGATGGAAACAGGAGGCATAACTTCAAGAACATTATTAAGATGAAATCATTTTGTACTTTTATCTATTTCCTTTTGTTTTAATGTCTGATACAAGCAGTATGATTATTTAGACTTTACTTTGTATTTATTTGGACTTATTGAGTTTCTGCCAAGTCACTCACTTCCAACTATGGACCCCGGAAAGAAGATGCCTACCAAGAAGGTGGCTAACCAGGCTCAAATTTAAAAATAGAACCTAGTAGTGGTTTCTAAACAGGGGCCTCTCACGCAAATCGCACTTCAGGGAGCAAGCAGCCTGCTCTAAACTGCATGGCTCCCACACTGAACTGCCTGCCTATACTGCGTTCCTGCCATCTGAGCCAGCCCTTATAAAGGAATCGCTGGAACTGTATTTCAACCAATGGGACTGAGGCTGTCCCTGCCCAATCAGAGCTGTGCTGCTATATCCCCATCAGCACCTTCACTGACCAGAGTGACTTTATTCTGACTAATCAGGGGAGTGACTCTTAGACCAATCAAACTGTGAGGATTTGGAGCCCTCATTTACATGAGGGTAGACCAATCAGGAACCAGGGGCAGGGACTTCTCTCTATGTAAGTCAGTTACCCTCTAGCTCAAGGAGCACACTTTCTCTTTGCACTGAAGACAGAAGAGTGTGTTTCCCAAGCTGGAACACTGAAGTCTCACCAGAACAGACAAGAACATAACAGAGCAGCATGGAACAGAGCAAGGAAGAGTGGAATGGACTGGAGCAGGTAGACTGAGGCAGAGCAGGGCCACCTAGTGCCAAGGCCATTTTGCCCCAAGGCCACTTCACAGCCATGCTGTTCCACAACTGTGCTGCTTCGTAATTGTGCTGTAGCACTATTGAGCTGTTCTCAGAGTTGTGCTGTCTCACAATTGAGCTGTTTGCACTGAATAAAGATTCCTTTTTCACTGTATCCCAAATTGGGGGCTCCTGTAGGTGTTGAATTGGTACCAGCAATCATTGGTTGACACAATAAAGTGAGTTCAATATCTTCACAAGTGTGTAGAGAGTGCCATTTGTGTGTTAGGTACTGTGCTATGCAAAAGACAGAGAGATGGCCTCTATTCTTCCTCAGAATGAAGCTTTTACCTCCCTTCAAAAACCCTACAATCCAGGTAAACCAGATTGCACCCCAGTCTCCAAATATGCTGCATGCTTGCTTATCCTGAAACCTCTCCATGACTTCCTCTATGCCAAGAATGTCTTACCCCTACTTCTCACTTTGCTTTTGGACTAGCTCAAATGGCTTCTCCTCCACAAACTTTGTTTTGACCAGTAACCTAATGAAAAGATGCCCCAAACCATTCATCATTGAGGAACCGCAAATAAAAAAATAGTGAGTTGAGTGGTGGCCTCAAAAAATATGACCATACCCTAATACCTGGGACCTGTGAATGTGACCTTATTTGGGAAAAGGATTATTGTAAGTGTTATTAAGAGCCTTGAGATGACATCATCCTGGATTACCCAGTTGGGCCTGATGTCTAATAACAAAGTCCTTTTAAGGGACAAAAGAGAAGACACAGGAAATCAGCGGAGAAAGCCATGTAAAGAGGGAAGTTGAAATTGGAGTTACCAGACAAAGAACACTGGGAGCCACCATCAGCTGGAAGAAGCAAGGAAAGGTTCTTCCCAAGAGTTCTGGAGGGAGCATGACCCTACTGACTCCTTGATTTTAGACTCTAGTTTCCAGAATAATTGTCTGTTCTTTTAAGCTCCTAAAATTGTGGTATTTTGTTATGCTAGTCACAGAAAACTAATATCTCACCTTTTTTTTTCCTTCTTCTATTATTTATTTTTACCTTTAATGCCTCCTCTCCATGCTCCCAAAGCCCCCCCCCCATGTACCCCCCCCCCCCAGGCAACCACCAAACCACTGACTG
>PVKE010029483.1:0-20229 GCA_004027555.1 Craseonycteris thonglongyai | reverse complement strand
CAAGTGTAACACATAAGTCAAAATGTATTGTCTGGGTGGGCGGAGATCACAGTGTCAGGCTGTCAGAATTCTAGGAATTTATGACCTTGGCAAATTCCCAGAATGCATTAAACTATTGCTAGAAAGTTTTGTCTTCTACCCCTTTGCGCTCGAGGCCTTTTTCGCTTGTGCGCACCAGCCACTCGAGACGATTTCGGCCCAATTGCGGAAACATTTTACAAGTACTTTAAAATCATTTATAAACAAACAAACGTATACAAATAATAAAATTTCATCAATTTATTTATTTTTATATCGAAAACAACAAAATTTGATAAATAAATATTACACTCTGTAATTAGTTTTTGTGTGATATTTCATAAAACAATGCCCAAGATGCATCCTAGGTTTATCAGGACACGTATCACAGTAATACGTTACTTCCCGCCTACCTCCAGGTGTGTTACGGTCACAGCAAACCTTGCAGTCCCTTTACCCCTTGTAGTACTATGTGAAGCTTCCCATTTAGTCGGATTTCATCGGAATGCAACGTAGATGCTTGCTCACGATGCTGGCGATATGATCCTCTCAATTGCTCGACAAGTGTTTTTCAAAATAGCAAATGGTTGAGTGGTTTTTCCCCTTTTTTGGTCTTTTCTAGTTTATACAGAATGTAGGAATTGATCAGGCAAATTTCCATGCCCCCCCACCCCAAAAGCTTACGCCACCATTTAAGCGATTTTCGCAGAAACCAATACCTTGATGCATATTGGTCCGCCTGATCAACACCACCCATATACGGTATTTTATATAATTCAAAACAATATTGGGTTTCTTGACCATTATTTCCACACCACCTCGTGTAATCCTTTTGACCGTTGACATTCCTGTGTCACCCCTCGTAGTCAAACAAGTGACAATCCTCTTATCTTTCCACCCTAAAAGTAAGGTGTTACCCCATCGATAGGCGACCGTGGATTTTTTCGAAAAATTTGGCTTTTTTATTTCCTCGGGCAATTCTTTCCTGTTCGTTAAGATCGTTCCGGAGATATTGCATTTCAATCTGGCTAGTTCTTGAGCTAAGACATAACTAGTATAGTAGCGATCTATGTACATATGGTGTCCCTGAGCACCTGGAATTTTCTCCAACAACATTTTGTATAAGTGTATCGGAATTCTTGATACAGGTAAATCGGGTCTGACCAAGAGCTCTGTTGTGAGTGATCCATAATATGGCAAAATGCAGCAAATGTAGCCAGTCTTCGAGTCAGCTGATACCCCATTTTGTCGGTTTCTTAGGATTGTATGTTATGATTTAACACTTCAAATCAGCCGGGTGCTGTATTGGTGCCACTCGAGTTGGTGCTTCAAATCAGCCGGGAGCCGCAGCAGCGCTGCTAGAGTTATAAGAGCTACAATCGCTTCAAAGTCCATGGTATGTGGATTCCACCCCAGACATTGCTAGCGATCGACAATCGACCAAAATTGGCCTCGCGATCGACCGGTTGATTGCGATCGACTTGTTAGCCACCCCTGCTATAAAGTACCCAGTCCAATGGCCAGTAGATAATAGGTTTTGAATTCATGAAACTATGTATTTTGTCATTTTACCATTTTTCCAAACACTTTCACTTACTAATGAGAAAAACAAGAAAGAGAGTTTTATTTAAATAATAAGTTTGGCAAGCAGAAGTGAAACAGAGCACATTTAGCTAATTCTGTTTGGTATCTAGTAGTGGATTCTGCTATGGTGTTCAGTGCTGTTCTAAGAAGAGCAGCTATAAAACCAGAGACCCAGGAACCTGCTGCCATTACAAGACTGTGATCACAGAGGAAACTGCCATTCAATCTTCTGCTGATGTGACAGAAAACACACAAATAAAAAGCAGGTGCCACTGCAACTTGAAGAAGACAAGGAATGGTTTATTCCAAACATATATTTCACATGGAGAAAAGAGAGTTTAGAATACACTTACTCTGTATGGACCAAACAAAATTTCTACCAGCAAATAAAACATACCTACACTTGACGCAGGAAGAATTTTCTAGCACTAGAGATACGTATAAATGTGGTAAGCCTCATGGTTCATTAATGAGTGCCAAGACTGCTTGTCCCTGAGCAGTCACCACTCAAGTAATTTGTGGGTTCCAGGGATCCAGACTGCTTTTTCTAAAGGTTCTTTGAACTCTGTTTCTATATCTTAAATGAGAATTAGGTTTGCTAGGCAATGAATGTTTATAAAAACTCACCAGTGTGTCTTATATGCCTTTCTTTCTTTACTTTTTTTGTTAAATTTATTGGAGTGACATTAATTAATATCAATTACATTGTTTCCAGGTGTATAATTCTACATTACATTGTCTATACATCGCATTATGTGCTCACCACCCAGAATCAGCTCACCTTCCATCACTGTGTGTTTGATTCCCCCTCCCTACTCCCTTCTACACAATACAAGCCCGCAGTCACTTTTCATTTTTTATCTTAAAGGTCAGTGTGAAGATATTATTCTCTTAGAGAACAAATTCTGTGCCGTCTTTTGAATCCTATCACAAACCATTCCCTGGCTTTTGTCAAATAATCCCTAGTACTTGCCTTTCCTCTTGTCTCAAAGTCTACCATCAGTCACTATTAGAGAACTTAACATCTGTTTATGTTTTCAAGAGTCTTACTTGAAAGGATGGCTCCCATGGGAAGTTAATTTGTCTACTTTTGTTTAAAAGGAGAAATTAGTTTAGCACACATAGAACAGTTTTGGCTTCTCCCCACACCCCACCTTAAGTACCAACTTTAATCAATTAATAATAGCTGTTTTGTGGCATCGTGCTGTGAATGATTTCTAAGGCTGAGTCTCAGTTCAGACAGAATGAGTACAGTGATCGATTAGTAATGTCTGAAATAGGTGTCAGTTTGGCAGCACTCATCCAAAGGATTTGACATCCTTAAAGTAACAGGTCCATTTCTGATAGTTCCTGAAGGCTTAGAGTAAGATCTCAAGGGAATGATAGTTCCTGAAGGCTTAGAGTAAGATCTCAAGGGAATGATAGTTCCTGAAGGCTTAGAGTAAGATCTCAAGGGAATGGTTCTAAGGATAAATAACAGAAGAGATGTTAAGCATTAGGATTGTTTAGCAGACCCTGAAAAAGACTACGAACACCTACCAAACATATTCTTTGTTGAACTTGGCATACTATCACACATGACCATCAATACTCTTTACCATAAGCCAATGTGTCCCAAATCCAAATAATAAAGTTTATTGTTGTTATTTTTCAGGCAAATATATCACTTTTATTGTGATGTTTCTTTGCCTAGGAGACCAAAAGGAGAATATGCATGTAGCAGAATCAAGCAATGGACTGCCAGCCTCAGAGATTACTAGTCCAAACTCTCCACTTATTAACGTAGAAACAGGACAGGAACAGTTAAAATAGTAAGCAGTGATCTCTCATTTCAAAAAAAAAGTTGAATTTTACATTTATCTCAGGCTTTTTATTTAATCAGTAATTACCTGTTTTCTGCCTTAGACCCAAGAACTAAATGACAATAACTGAGGAGTTTTGGCACCTCAGCTGTTAATAGCCTCTTGGGTGGTGTGGGCTCTGAAGTCAGACAAACCTGAATTTCTATCTGGGAGTCCATGAGCAAATTATATGACTCTGAGTCTTAAATCCTCATCCCAAATATAAAAGTGTCATTATTATATAGTTATATAAAGTACCAGACTCACAGTAAGCACTCCATAAATTAGGCCTCATTACTTCAGGTTTATTCCAGAGGCCTAGGTTCCCCACTCTCTCCAGGTGCTTGACATGCACTGGAACTGGGGCTTAACCATTTATTTGAATATGGAGGAGTGCATGTTTATTTTCTTCCCTACCACTGTAGAACTTTGTACATGTCAATGGGCATTTTCAGGAAATGAGATATTTATCAAATGTGTTTATTGATTACTTCATTACAAGACCTGCATGGTATAATCTTAAAAAAAACAAGTACATTGACATGAGTCATTTTTAAAGCCAATATTTGTTAATGAATAGCTATCTGTCGATAAGATAGCTTTTTTGTCATAAATTTCTTCAATTTGATCAGGCTCATAGTGGCCTGGAAGAAATACTCATCAGAACAAGCTTAATTATTAATAGTGATTATTTGAAAAGACTATAAAAGGATTCTTCAATTCTCTCAAATGATAGACCATCTTCTATAAAGGTTCATTTGAAATAATGAAGACTGCTAGACTTACATTATTTCTTTTCTTCAGCTTCATTAAATGCCACACTCTTCAGAGAAGTTTACTAGATTCAGGTAGGGAATCCTATTTATACACTATCCATTCTATGTGCCAGGAGTAAGGCATGACTACTAAAATGCGTATGGAAAGACTTATCTTTTCAGTGTTCATCACTGTCAATAGGGTCATTAAAAATTGCTGAAAATTTACTTGTAGAATTGAGGTAATCCCTAGGAAGACCTCATTTTAGCCTTCAACTCTAGATGTAGGAATGATACATTTCAACCTTGTATTTGAAATTGAATAAATGATTTTAGATAAAGCAACAGTGTTCATCGTAGCAGGAATAATATTAAAGCTACATTATTCAGTGTTTATTATAAGCCAGGTACCATACTCTATGCTTCACTGACTCACACATATGATTTCATTTTATCTTAGCCATCACTCAGTGTAATGGAACTGTTTTATATTTATAGATAGAGAAACAGAAACCCTGAGAGCTTAAGTTATTTTCCCAAGGCTACATGAAATATCAGAGCTAGAAGTTGAATTTAGAATAACTGTCTCCAAATTTTTTTCCTATATTAATATAGTGAATAGTAACAGTTTCTTTATTTGATAGGTGCTAAGCTCTTTAGAAGCTATTAGTATAAGAAGGAAGTCATTGTTTTCAAAAGGCAACAGGTGTGTGTGCATGACCTGAATAGAGATGATGAAGAAGAAGATGATGAAATCCAAGATGCGTGAGATACTGCTTTTGCAAAATAAGCCTGACAAAGTGTTAATGTTTAACTTTTGTCCCAAAGCTAAATTCTAATTTTCTTAATATTTCTTGGTTGTGCTATAACTTTAATGTAAAGAGTTAGATAACCAAGACATCAAGTTTAAATTTAGAAGTGTCAAACAAATACATGTAATTTATTTATAGGCCAATGATAGATTTTAGTTACACAATATATTTGAATAGAAATGTCATTCACAGAATATCATTTAAATACCAGTGAAGATACATTCTGATAATTTGTTCTAATTTATTAGAACAAATATTTATGATAACCAAAAATAGTTCTGGACATTTATGAGTAAATAAAGATTTCAGAATTGTACAGGAGGATTTTAATTAAAATAATTTTCTTATATATATATAAGATCTCATTTATTTTCCAGCTATGCAACACACTAATGGCCAGAATTATCTGGAAGAGAACTTAAGAGACATGTGAGTTTTATTACCAATATTTTCTCTTCAATTTAAAATCATATTAATTATTTGGGGGGGGGGAAGAGTGGAGCAGTGATATAACAAAAAATGATGAATGAAAAGAATTTGATTCTATCTGTAACACTAATACAGTGTTTTGTTATGTTTCAGCATCAGCACTATGGTTGCTCAGTTTCTTCAGAAATTGACTTATGAAGAAGTACAAACCATAGGTCAAGAGTTGCTAGATTTTGCAGAGACATGCAAGAACCTCAAGCTACATGAGTCATCCTTAGAATGCTTTTACCAGTTGGTAGGTGAATCAAGTTTTCTTTTTTTCTCTCTCTCTCTGTACAAAATTACAACTAAAAGATATTGTGATGAGGGGGGACTAATTGAATAATTAGGTAGGAGATTGTAAGGTAGCTATAAATGTGTGATTCATACTCAAGATATAATCTTTGCAGGCTTGTAAACCTGTAGGTTATCAGTTCGTCTGTGGGAAGTTAGACTCTGAGTACCAAACACCAAAAGAATGAATAAGAGCCTAAAATGTCAATTTGTTAATTGCTCAGTCTTCATCACAAAAATATTATTGTCTGGCATTCTCATATAAAGTTTGTTCCTGAGAAATTGAAGTACTAATCTTATAAAATTTTTCAGAGAATATGAGAAAGAGGCAAAAAGCGGGTATTATTATGAACTCTTTTTCCCAATTAGTAAATAATCTTGGGCATTACTATTGATTAGCAAATTCTTGATAAACACTAATACATTCTTACCATCCCTCTTTGTCTCTCTGTCTCTCTCTCTAATATATACATATGTATTATACTATACATTATATATTATACATCATACACTGTCCTCATGCCAAACAATTTAACACACAAATAAGTAGTTTTCTTCTTTATTTATAGATTTTTTACCCCATCTTCTTAGGGCTAAAACCTACTTATCTCTTATTTTATTTTATTTTTTATAAATTTTTAAAATTGTTTTCAACAGAGAGAGAGAGACAGAGAGAAGGGGGAGGGCCCAGGGCAATCTCCATAGTTGTACATTAGTTTTGGATATAGTTTCATTTCACAGGTGGGGCTCAGGGCCACGCAGGGCAGGAACCAGGCTGAGGGGCCTCCTGTATAGGAGGCACGCCCCCATGAGCTACCATCCTATGTGGAAGCACACCTGGGGCGGGAGCGGAACTGGGGGTCTCCCACTTGGGAAACTTGCCCTGTTGAGAACCAAACTGGGGCACAATCCAGCTCAGAATATGGGTATGCAAAGCCTGGGGCCGGGATTTGATCCTTGGACCCCAACCCACTGAGCCATCCCCAAATCCCATAAAACCTACTTATCTTTATTAATATCTAGATTCTAAATAGACATAGGAGAATTGTCATCTTATTAAAAACATCTTTTAAATGAAATACTTTTTCCAGTGGCTAATCTTACTTAATTTTCTAGAGATTTCTTCTTATTTACATTTCAAAAGATGAAGGGTTTATGCCCTTATTCCCCAAACCTGAAAACATGTAATTTAAGATTTACAGCATCCCACCCATTTACTGCCACCAAAGATAGTTGAAAACTAACTATGTTATTACATTTCCATTTGAATATTTGATGCTGCATATACATTGCTTCAGAGTTAAATTCTTAAAATAAGTTCCCATGAAAATCAAACTAAAGACGAGGAAAGCACACCACCATCTACTTCTTTGCAGATAGTTCTCATTAAAAATACTTTAAGTTCTTTAGGCCCTGGATATCCTGACTTACATTTATATTAATACCTATCAACTGTATGAAAATGAAGCAGTTACATAGGAAAGGAGAGAATGATGCATTCTTTTTGGTTGATACCCAGCATGTGGAAATTTAGACTTAAAGATCTAAAAGGCTTTTGCTCAGAAGAGCTATGTCCAGGGACAATTGGATAGAAGGTGTAACATATGTATTCAGTTGTCTTTTTAAAAATAATAATTATTTCCCTTTCCTGTGGTTAGGAATATAGACCACCCAGGTCCCCTTTAAGTTGTTATTTCCTCCTACAGATGACTACTTTCCTAGAGCATATTTGTAATAAGCAAGGGATGGCTGACAAACATGTGTTTTCTGACTGTTGCAATCTAAATAACACAGCAAGACACAAGTGTTTCCTATTAGACAAAAAAGATGATGCAGATCACAGTGATATAATCAAAATTCCAAATCCTGAGCAGATGTGTGAGATGGACCAAGAGAATCAAGTGTCAATGAAGGAGAGGTAAGTCATTTCTTCTTGCCATTGTTTTTGAAGAAGAATGTTTTTCCAATTTTGAACACAGGTCTTTTTTATTTCTTTTTCATCTTCATAAGATCCTCAGAGAACACATTTTTTAATTATATGGAATTAAAGTGAAAATTTGAGCTACAATACACTCATGTTTTTCTCCCTCAGAATGACAATTACGGTGTTAGTGAACTGAACAGGGTATGGTTATGTCTGTGTCTTAAAACATTTAAATATGACTAAGACCTGTAAAGAACCCATCTCCATAAGGGTTAGATTGGTCAGACCAGTAGCAAATGATTTGAAAGGCACAGTCAAGTAGGCAAAGCATAATAAACAGAGTACTGAGGACAGAGCAGGTAATAATAGCTCAGGCAAAGCATTTGGGATGCTCATCAAAAGATAGCTGATAGGCCTGGAAATAAGAGTAAATCATTGGGAACCTAGAAATAAGTATAAATTGTAGGTTAGACAAGAAATGAGTTTTCTACTTAAGAACTCTGATTCTATAATCCCCACTGGGAGTGGATAGCAATATAGCAAATGGGTAGGCAAACTTATATTTTGGGTTCCTGAGTAACATAGGAAAAGTCTACCTTTTGATAGTGGGGTCCTAGCAAATGGCTGGGGTTTTAAGGCATGATATCTAGAAAACTAAAAATGATAAGAGAAATCCAAGGCTTCAGTTCTTAAGAAATGAAGTCCTGGTTGTCTTGTCAATACAGGCTCAGACACGGAATAAGGCAAATATTTGATTGCTGGATGTAGTGTGTAAGAAGCATGGTAGAGATTTGATTTCAGATTTTAGATATGAAACTCTAGACCAGAGATGGATGAGCAGACAGCGTAAATTCATGCTAAATAATGTAAATTCCTTTAATTTACCCATAGAAGGCCAGAATGGCCCCAGAGATTACTGAGAATGCAAACAAAAATTAAGTGGCCCCAGTCACTTGGGGAGAAAGGACTAAGAAATTGGGGGTTGGGCACCTGTATGTAACATTCAGTGTATATGACATTAAGTGCAACCAAATGGAAATTGAAATACGAGCTTGTTTATATATTGTATTTATTGTAGTGCTATCCACTGTAGGTTAGAATTATAGAATCAGAATTGGATTGAATATTCAGACGTTAAGAAGTCTAACCAATATTCAAGCAGTGAATCTAATCTCTTCTTGAACATTTACAATAAAGTCGGTAATTAAGGAGTTATTTTCTAGGCTAATTTTAACTTGTGTATACAACCGTAAATATTTAAGGGAAAAATAACTTTCTACCTACTTGCCACAAAACTATAAACCAAGAACTTTACTTAATTCCCAACCAAGGAAACAGTAACTTATATCAAAGCTAGAGGAAAAGTCAGCTATTTTGGACTTAATCAAAAGATATGAGTAACATAGTCACTTACCTAGTCTAGAAAGAACTTCTCAGTGATCTTGAGAGACTTCTCTTCAGCCACCAATGCCTTCTAAATTTATTCCCTTGCACATGCTGTACAATTCTGCATTTACAAAAATCCAGTTTAGGCTTTTTAATTTTCTTCCTTCTACTTATAGAAGATTATTGATTTTCTCCCCATTGGCCCAGAAAATCTAGTTGGTCACTTCATGGATACTCAATGAGTGTCTGACTAACCTCACAGTAATCTATCCCTCATGAGCATTTGATGTATTTCAGTGTAGTGATATCCTGTCTCTTTCAACATGATATTCTAGAAGTTTCAGGTAAACAAAACTAAATTAATCCTAAGTTTTAAAAAAAATACCCTATGTTCCTGAATTCCAAATTATTCAACTTTGTATTTTTCAACTTATAGGTACATTTATGAAACTTCTAGAAAGCATCCATTCTTGTTTGGACCCACTATTTTGACCATGTCTGCTTGCTATGAAACAGTTATTCAGTCCTGTTGCCAAGAAGAAAATAAAACTGAATGCTTCCAGATAAAGGTAAAATACTCATATTTCAACTGTTATTTAGGGACTTGCTCGTCTAAGTATGGACTGTGGGCTAGAAACATATGCATCACCTGGCAGTTTGTTAGAAATGCAGAATCTAAGCTCTTTTCCATACCTACTAAACAAGATTATAAACAAGATACCCAGGCAATTTGTATAGTCACTAAAATTTTAGAAGCATGATCTAGCATAGATGTTACTTCACAACATATATTTAATATTTCAGTTATACTAAAAATTTTATGACTCAAAACAACAATAATTTTATTATTTCCCATGATTTGTGTGGGTTAAGAATTCAGGAAGAGCTCATTTGGGCAGTTCTGGCTCATGATCTTTCATGTGGTGATACTTGTAGTCAGACAATGGTTGAATCTGGAACTGAGGGCTGAAGTACTTGGGGGCTGTTTTAACATTTCTTTCTTTTTATATAATCTCAGAGGATTTCCATGTTTTCTCATTGCATTGAGTAGATTTTGGGCTTCCTCACAGTATTACAGCCTCAGGTCAGTTGGACTGCTTATATGTGGTCAAAGTCTTCAAGAATAGTAAGTATTCTTGTGGATAAATAGAGGTGGTATGGCCTTTTATGATCCATCCTCATAAGTTACCTCTGCCATACTCTGTTGGTTGAAACACTATGAAACCTCACCACTTTGAAGGGAAATAGACAGGGTCCAGCAGAAGTAATGCCTCCTTTTTTATGAGAGTTGTCCTGAAAAAATTCAGCCATTGTCAATATTAATGAGAATGCTTACATGGCTGGATACTTTCTGTACAACCCTCATATACATGATTAGGAAGATTGTCAAAGACTCATTTTAAGAAAAGTATGGGATAGAAGACATTGTTATAGCCATTTTTGAAAATAGAGTCTGCCATACTTAATTTAATAAATAGATGTAAGTCAGTGATTAGTTCCATGATAAGAGTACTTTTTATGCATGCTCATTAAAGATTCTAAATATCAACACAAAATAACCATCCAGGGGTCTCCAAACTTTTCAGCCTGCAGGCCGCATTAACTATCAAACAGCAGTTTGGGGGCCGACTACACACTCGAGGTCCAAATAAAAAAGAATCAAAACATAGAGGTTGCTTTTAATTATTTATTTAATATTATTTTATTCAGATAAAAAGGCCTCCACAGGCCGGATGAGAGGGCCTTGCTGGCCACATCCGGCCCGCGGGCTATAGTTTGGAGACCCCTGAATTCTTTACTGAAGGGGAGCACCAGATGAATTTTCCAAAGGTAGTATTGAAACAAGTAGTAATTTGATAATTATTTTGGTGAATTCCTGAAGGCTAAATGCAATACCACTTTTTTGTTGTTTTCAGTGATAATTTATTTCATATTCATCTAACTCCCTATTTCTCTATTTTCCTAAACCTATTTCTCTGATTGAGTTCCTCATCATCTACTTTGTATAAGAAATTAAATAAGGTATCTAAAGAGTTTTTGGTGAATGCTAAGTACTCAATAATTGAATGTGTATATGTTGTATGTGTATATGTATATATGTATGTGTGTGTGTGTGTGTATAGGCTGTCCAGAGAGTATCCAGCCATGTAACCATTCTTGTTATATTGACAATTCAATGGCTGGAATTTTTTCTGGAATATATATATATATATATATATATATATATATATATATATTATAGAATTGATTTCAGAAGGAATTGGAGTTCATCCATATAATCTGTTCCCTCTCCATTCTTCTTTTGGTGAACTCCAATTCCTTCTGAAATCAATTCTGAATTCCTAAGCAGAACGGTTTCTTTTCTCCTTTTTGGTTTCATATTAATTAAAAATCAAAAGCAAATAATCATGAAGATTTATATCTCATTACCTAGAATGTCTCGAAAATGAGCTTTTCATTAAGATGAGTTTTGTAGGTAACTTGGCACTTGCTAATTTAAGTTACAAAGTTTTCTAACTTAACCTTCAGTGAGAATTTTTCCATAATGTGTAATGTGCCGTATACTGTTAAGCGTAAGCAGATGCTTCTAAGTTAGTTAAGAGTTCTTTCCATCTCTACATCACTTTGTGATGTGTATTGATAGTCTTACTGCTTCCAGGATGTTAGTTCCTAGCAGTTTTGGTTCCATCCTAAGAAAAAATTACATAACCAATTGTACAAAAATTGTGTATATCATCAGGCACAATTTTATGAGTTAGGTCATCAGATACTCTTCTATGAAGTAAATATACTTGCTTGTATTAGATTTCAAATGAGCATAATACAACAAAATAAGGATAAAATACTTCTATTTATAATTATAAAATATAAGTATGATTATTGTGTCAGCTTTATGGTTTGAATATTCTCTTTAAATATATTTTCTAACTTGTTCTTAAAAATAGCATCGTGGGGAAGCCGGGATGGCTCAGTGGGTTAAGTGTTCACTTCGCAGCGCCGGGAACCCAGGATCAAATCCCGGCCTCGGCCTGTGCGGAACCATGTGCTGAACTGGGGAGTGCCCCCAGTTCAGTTCTCTCTCTGTCTCTGTCTCTGTATCTCTCTCTCTCTCTCTGTCAAAAAATTAATAAAATAAAACTTAAAAAAAAAATAGCATTGTAAGGTTAAAATACCTAATAGCCAATATAATGTGCTAAGTGAAAGTCTGAGCTCTTTTGAAATGTTAAAATATTACTTTTATTTCTACCACACAGATATTAATTTTGCTTTATTTCCTTTTATTTAATCTTCCATTTATAGATTTTATTTTATACGTCGTTGTGATCACACTGAATATAGAAGAGATTTATACATACCCACTTTTTATAAGTACACATGTTTTAGAAAATAATGTGCCATCATTTACTTTACCATCAGTTTGATGTAGAGACATTTTGTCTACAAATTTTTGCTCTAATAATAAAACATGCGTGTTTTTATTTTTGCATAATTATGGTTTTATTTATCTAGAGAAGTTTATTTGTAACAGTTTTAAAAGTAAATTTGGAAGAGGAAACTTCATTAACATGCATTGCAAAACTGGAACATAATGTATAGGCAATGGAAAGCATGTCCAAGGTGACAGAATTAGTAACTTGAATAAAACCAAAACACAACTGTACGACACATTAAAGGTATTATAATGGCCATTTGGACCTTTGTTTTTTCTTTTGCTTGTTCTCATTTATATTTTAATTGTTTGTTCATTGGAACAAGTGATCTGTGGGGAAATGAGAAGTTACTTTATACCAGAGCAAAACAAAACAAATTTTTAAAATCACATTATGCTGTTGTATTTGGCCTCTTTTAAATAAAACACTAAAAGTTTTTGTATTTTGAGGAGATACATAATTTTTACTTTTCTCTCTTCTTTACTAATGGGGAAATTAACTTTTTCTGTTATTATCGTATTTCTTTGCTGAGTTGTTTTTCTATTTACAGCTAAAACCCATCAGAAAATACATTAGTGAAATATCTTTGAGGCATCATCATTTATGTGAAATTGGGATTAAATTCAACCACAAAGTAGGAAAAGCAGTGTAAGTTACATAATTACATTTGTGGACTTGGTTGCTACTGGATCACCACTTTTTGATTAACCTCATTTGAAAAATCATTTATCTTCCATCTAATAATGTCACTTTGTACAAACCTGGTTTCTTTCTCTACACTTATATTGCTTTCAATAAGGCATAGAGGGTTGTGTGTGACATTGCATAATCCTCATCTTCACCCTTTAATAACTGCCTCAATTTCTTCCATCTGTTCCAGTTCATTACTCTCTTCCTCAGTGTACATTCAGATGCAGGCACTTAATTGTTCTGCATGGTAAAGGTTGGAGGATAAAAGGTATTCTTTTGTCTTAGAAGATGGGAAAGATTTTGGCTTCAATATTCTGAAGAATACAAAGAACAGTGTTGTTTTTGGGGTGAGGGTAGAATGTGGAATAGGAGGAGAATCTGATGTTACTCAATGTGCTTTTTTTCCTGGCCCAAATTGTATTTCTGTCCCAGTTGACCCCGGAAGACTTGCATCTTCCTTGAATCACCTTCTTCCTTAATTTACAACAGCATTGGGGCATCTGGAAGTTAAGTTCTCCTTATAAGGCACATCCAGTTTCCTTATTTTCAGAGAAATTTCAGGGATGTTGGTCAGTTGTCAACAGAGAGAAACAAGGGTGACCCAAGCCTCCTATAATTAATGTCTCTATGATGAAGACTTTTACTTGTAAAGTCAGGTCAGATGAATATCCAAATTATCTCTCTAAGCAATTAAACTTCTTTAAACAATAATTTAAATGATTAAAATAACTACATTTTCCACAATTATGAGTTGTTTTGTGACTTAGATCATGTATGGTCCTGGGTGCTATCATTGAATAAATACAAAGCACCTATTACTCTTCTTACCCTACATTTGCAAGTGTTTCTATACTTTTGGTGACTGGAGAAACTAGAACTGATTTTTAGAAAGGATGTAATTTAAAACACTGTTTGTAATGTTTTGTTTTTCAGGGAACTGGTTCTGTTGACTAAAAAACAATTTAAAGCTAACTTTTCTGAAATTGCCAAATTGGCTGTTGATATTAAAAATCTGCATAAGACTTGTTGTGAAGGAAATGCAGTAGCGTGTGTGTTTGGCAGGGTAAGATCTCTTAAAACTCAGTTCAGCTTTTAAAGTGATTCTTTAAAAAAAGGTGACTGTGGTATATAATGAATCTAAAAAAGTAATTGTCACTTAAGTTTTGGTATGCAGTGATGTTAAAGTCTAAAAAATGAATTAGAATTTCTTTCCTCGTTTTGAATTTTTTTACACTTAATTTTTTTATTGTTAAATTTATTGGGGTGACAATGGTGGGTAACAATTATATAGTTTCCAGGTATCCAACTCTACATTACATCATCTATGCATTGCATTATGTGCTCACCACCCAGAATCAGCTCTACCTCCATCACCATGTATTTTATGCCCCCTCCCTTCTCCTCCCCCATCCAGTTCTCCCACCCACCTTCCCCTTTACCCTCAGGAAACCACCAAACTGTTGACTGTGTCCATGAATTTTTGCTTCTTTGTTACTTTCAGTTTTATATTCTACGTATGGGAGTGAGGTCATATGTTTCTTTATTCTTTCACTGACTCATTTCACTTAATAAGATGGTTTCAAGGTCCATCCATGTTGTCACAAATGGCTGTAGTTCATCTTTTCTTATTGCTGAGTAGTATTCCATTGTGTACATTTGTACCATAACTTCTTTATATAGTCATCTACTTTTGAGTTTTCTGAAATAAATTAAATGCCATTGAGACTTACCTGTTTTGTATAGATTTGAAAAGAACTTGTCTGTGAAACAAGCAAGAATGGATTAGAACCTGGTGTGACAACTTTTTCATTTCTTTTGTTATGGATATATTTTCACATTTTTCAATTTATTCTCATTATTCGTGAATTCTGTACTTGTGAATTCACCAAAATTTTGTAACTCCAAAACAAATACTCACAGGACTTTTGTGGTCATTTGCAGATTTGTGCATGCTCAAAGCAGTGAAAAGTTTGAGTCACCTGATATGCGTAGTCCCAGCTTAGATGGAAGCAGACGATGGTCTACTTTCTTGTTTCCATTTTCCTACTATAAATAAGTGCTCTTTCTGCAGTCTATTAGTGCCATGTTTTCCTCATTTGTGTGTTTTTTTGGTCTTAATTTAGCTGTTTGAAATGACCCCCAAGGGTAGTGCTGAAGTGCTATCTAGAGTTCTATGCACAAGGAGACCATAATGTGCATTAGGGAGAAAATAATGTGTTAAATAAGCTTCTTTCATGTGTGAGTAATGGTGCTGGTGGCTGTGCATTCAATAGGAATAAATGACCAGTATATTTCCCCTAGTAGTGATGATTCAGTAGTCATGAATTTAGTGTTTATATAACTACTATGAATAATGAGAATGTACTTAATTTTGGGCCAAGGTTTTAAATATAAATTTTTCTTTAAAAAGTCTTCTTCATTAACATTTTCTCATTTAGAAATATAGAGTTCTATGTGACAATATTATTTGATAATTAAAAACATCAATTATGTAATTATACATCTTTTTCTAGTGCATTTGTGTTTTCTCCCTTAATTAATCAGCTTTAAAAAGGGATTATTTAGTTTTTTGGTTTCTTCCAAGACAAAGTTCTTTGACTTATTTATTAATTCTGCTGCTTCTGCTTTTAATTTTATTAATTCTCTAAAGTTTATTTTATCTCAATTGTTTGACTTCTTAGTTTGGGTGGACTTCTTAATTTAGTTATACTCATTCTTTTCTTTTTTTAAATTTATTTGTTTTTGACAGAGATAGAAGAAGACAGAGAGAGGGACAGAGAGAAGGGGGAGGGCCAAGAGCAGTCTCCATAGTTGTATGCCATCAGTTTTTGACATGGTTTTGTTCCACACAGGTGGGCGCGGGGCCGAGTAGAGTGGGAACTGGGCTTGGGGCCTCGTGCATAGGAGGCACGCCTGTTCAAGCCAGGGGCCAAACTGGGGGTCAGGAACTGAATTGGGGGTCTCCCACATGGGAAACATACCACAGTTCAGCATATGGGTCTACATGGGCTAGGGCAGGGATTCGATCCTTGGTCCCCAGGGCTACAAAGCAAGCGCTTAATGCTCTGAGCCATCCTGGCTTCCCCTATACTCATTCTTTTTAATTAACTATTGATATTTATTTCATTTGAACTATCATTTCCTTTATACACTAAATTCAATTGTTTTATTTTTTTATATTAATTTAATTCTCTTTTGATTAGAATATTTCTCCTAACCTTTTCAGGAATGGTGTATAGATTGTGTACATTTGAGTTGTGTGCCCCAGAACATTTTCTGTTTTTTTTGTGCTCATTATATTATAGCATAGTGTTACAAAACATCATACCAACTCACAAAACAAATATATTTATAATATATTTTAATTATTAATATTAAGTAATAAGTAGTATAGCCTTATTGTATATATTGCATCAACATAATATAATTTTACATAGTAAGTTTTTCTTTCTATGACTTCATGGCATTATTAGACCAACATTCTGGTATTACATAATTGCTTAGTATGAACTTTTAAAAAATGTTTTCTATACTCTGGTTTCTCTTCAGATCGCATAAATCTTTCGCCTTTTAAAAAATGTTTTCTGTGTGTCAGGCACTAATTCTAAGCATTTCACTTTTATTTAACAAACATGATTTTACTACTTACTCTGAGCCATGATCCTTTATTTGTTCTTAACAAATAATAACTCATGTAATTCCTACAAACTTAGGAAATAAATATTATTTTATTCCCATTTTATAGATTATCAAATCAAGACACAAAAAGGTACAGTAGCTTGTCTAGGTCATACAGCGATGAAGTAACTTAAAATATCTAACTGAGCTGCTTATCTAAAAATTCCAGAGAGAAGAATCATATATTAAAATTACTTAATGAGGTCCCATTATATTACATGTGTGTGTGTGTGTGTGTGGGTGGGTGGGTGTGACAGAGAGAGACACAGAGAGAGAACACAGCAAAAGATTAGGTGATTGCTCATTTAGTTTAATTACCTGGAACAGCAAAATGCAATAAGTGAAATTTCACTGTTGCAAAAGACAGAAACCTGCATCTTTATGAGCAATAGTCAGCTGATGAATTACCAAGTTAGTGATACATGAAGAAATTATGGAGCTTAATAAAGATAGACCTCCAATTATAAACTTTAATATCCAATTTTAGAATCATCTGCAAAGAATATATGTCATCATTTGTGAGAATATCCTCACTTTCACTCAATTCTAATTAATTTCTCTCAGTCTTTCTAACTGTGAAATATAGAATACTTCTTTCCAATAAGACGCATTATTTCAATAACAAGTTGCAAAATAAAATAACACCATTTAAAGAATATTAAACTACAATTTTAAATACATATTAATAAGAGTTTAAAATAAAAATAACCATAAGGTCAAAAGTTGTGTATTTTTCTCTAAACAAAAGTCTTCTAAAAGCAATGGAATGGGTTCAGTTGACAAAGTTTATTTTCTTCTCCTTCCCAGCCCCCATGAGTTTTTCCATAAACTCTGGACTAAAAGAAATGCCAAATAAACAAGGAATTGAAGATTTTGTGGTACTGGGTATGTTTCACTATGACTACCATTATTTGTTCCCATGTCTCTCTTTCTCTCAAAGAGTATAAGCTCCTGGTGAAAAGAATGTCTTATTAATTTGTATTTATCTCCTATCACATCAAATATTGGTTAGCTCACAAATTAGTGCCTAGAGGTACTAACTAAGAAGTTTTTGAAAGATAAATTAGTAAATTAATGCCAAACACTTTAAGCTGAATACACAGTAAAGTCAAGACTATGTCTCTTGGGGATGCCAGGATAGCTCAGTGGTTGAGAGCTTGCCTCATAATCATGGGGTCTAGAGTTCCATTCCCAGCTCCGGACCTCATAGACCCATGTGCTGAACTGAGATGCAACTGGAAACTGCTGAGATGGCTCAGTGGTGAACGTTTTCACCTCCTGTTCTGGAGGCCGTTGGTTTGGTTCCTCCCCTGCATGGCCCCACACCCATGTGTGAGGAATGAAACCATGTCACAGCTAATTATGTGCAGATGTAGAGACTGCTCTGGGCCCTCCCCATTCTTTCTCTCTTTCTCTCTCCTTCTCTGAAACAGTGAAATAGATCTTAAAGAAAAATGTATGTTTCTGGCACAGGACAGGATTTCCATTATAGGCTTACCTAAATAAATAAATAAATAAATAAATAAATAGAAAGAGAGAGAGATGCATTAGCTTAGTCACAGCTAGAAAGTAGCAAATTTCAAGATTAGAACTCAGAAAATCTGAGTATAGAGCTACAGCTGTTTATATCATACTAGCTCATTTTTTCCAATGATAACTACAAAGGTGCTTATGGAGGACCAGGTGGTAGAAGTTTTTCATCTACGTGCAAGGTGTGCATTCTTAGTTTCTTTCATCAGTTTTCTTCCCCTCTTTCTACTACACTTTGAAAGTTGGCATTCCCTATTCCCTAATAGGGTCTTAGCCTTTCCCTTTCTTATTTTACACATACAACCAGAACTGGCTAGGCATGCAGCAAGGATTCAATGTCCTCTTCCAGAGTCTACATTAGTTGCTGAATCATGAACTACATTTCCTGTCTGTCTCACAACTAGGGGCCACCTGACTGAGTTCAGGTCAGAAGTGATTTATGCCATTTCTAAACCTGGTCCATAAAATTTTCCTAGTTAAAACACCCTTATCTGAAGGCAATGTTAGAAGCCACAGGTTGAGAGACAGAGGCTCTGTCAGCCTGGTTCCCAGAATTACTACCTAGGCACTACAACTCCCTTCTCAATAGGACTTAATTGAGAAAGAAACAAACCTGGTTCTATTACGCCACTGTGAGTGTGCTAGTACTTAACTAATGCACACATTCTTTCTTATCAGTCTCAACCTGACCCCATAAGGTAGCTTCTACTTCCCACTCAGGTCTCCACCTTCAGCCCAGTCTTTTGCACAAGTCCTTAATCTTCAGTGCCAACTGCTTAGAGGAAATCTCCATAAAGATGTATAATAGTATAATAGATGCCTTAAAACATCTTAACTCTATATGCCAACATTAAATTTCTTTACTTTCCTTTTTAGCTCTCTTCTTCAAACATGGTTTTTTCTTCTGGATATCAATTTCAGTAAATTGTACTACCATTGACCCACTGTCGTATATCATTCTAGATTCTTCCTTACCTCACTCCCAGGCTCCAATCTAAATACTGTTTTTTAAAATCTTGTCAGTTCTACCTCTCAGTATAGCTCTTAAGTCTACTCAATTACTCATTTGGTTCAAGCCTCACCTTTTCTCAACAACTTCCAAATATCCTATACATTATTTCAAAAAAAGGTCATGTTTCTCACTTCTAAGATTCTTTGCTCACAGAGATGAATAATTCTAGCATGTTCTTCCTCTTCTTTTGTTTCCAATTAACTTCTACTAGTCCTTAAAGAGATCTTTGCTCTGAACTTCATTCAATCTGGATCTCAAATTACTCTTTTTTCTTTCAAAGCCTTGTGTGCTTCTCTTACAAATTTAGTTATAATTCATTATTATTGTTGTTTAGTTCTTTGACTCTCCAACTAGATTGTGAGTTCCTTAAGTACAGAAATTAGCTTATTTATACATACATACACAATTATTTGTGTGTGTGTATATATGTATAAGTAAATACTTTTAAATATATAAGTATAATAGTAATATAACAGGAATGTATACAGTAAATGACAGAGACAATGTTTCCTAACTGGGATCCTAAAACAACAACAGCAAGATAATAAAACTCTTCATTTGTATTTTGTTGGACTAAATATGGATGGTCTGTTTTCCTTTGAAGTTCTTTAAAAGACGTTATATGTTTCCTGCTTCTTTCAGTCTGACTTATTTCGCTTAATAAGATGGTCTCTAGGTCCATCCATGTTGCCAGAAATGACTGTATTTCATCATTTCTTATCACTGAGTAGTATTCCATTGTGTAAATGTACCACATCTTCTGTATCCAGTCATCTATCGAAGGGCATTTTGGTTGTTTCCATGTT
>PVKE010029482.1:0-20320 GCA_004027555.1 Craseonycteris thonglongyai | reverse complement strand
CAGTGCATAGTTATTTCTATTTTACTTTTTGACAGATAGAGAGAGAGACAGAGACAGAGACAGTTAGAGAACCAAACTGTGGGAACTCCCCAGTTCAGCACGTGGGTCCTGCCTGGGCCGGAGCCGGGATTCGATCCTCGGTCCTCATGGCCTCAAAGCGAGCGCTCAACCCGCTGAGCCGTCCCGGCTTTTCCCTCTTCTATTTTTAAAGCACTTCTAATTACACTCAAATTCTTTCCTGCAGTGAGTTGAAACTATTTATGTGTGACATTTACCCACTGCGACTGGAGCTTGGGATTCAAAGCAAGGACAGTCCCTCCCCCGTACAACAGGCATCCAGGTTCTGAGACAGCTGTTGGGAGGGTGGGGGTGGGCAGAAAATTCTTCCTCCCAGGTTCACCAGCCCCGGGTCTTTCCACACTCTTTTCTATCACCCTTATTCTTCTGCTCCTTGATTCTTTATCCAAAATTCCTCTCACTGTCTGGCTACCATTGAATTTGGGCAACTTTGGGCTTGAATTCTATGCAAAGGGATGGTCTTCGGTTTTTTGCAATCAGAGAGTGGATACTCATAATCTTGATCTGTCAATATGGAAGCTCATATAACAAACCAAGGACCGGACATTTCAACAGGCAACAAATGCACCCCCTAGCAGATCCGCCAGTGGCAGGTGAAGATGTGATTCTTGTGATCAGTCAGTTGAAAGGTGTGTGTACACTGGGCAGGTCATAAACTTAGCAAATGTAGAAATGGTTGTTTATCTTTAAAAGAAACATGGTGGCTTTTGGACTGGCATTGGTTGTGACTAAATAGCCTGCATTCACTAGGGCTAGCTGGGTCCCAGGAGCAGCAGAGAGTGGGAAATGCTGGTTCTTCTCCCAGCACCTTGGGGACTCCCTCAGCTCATCACCCCAGGGCCTGTGTCTGAGTATACCTGGTCTACATTTGCCTGCTTTCAATGTGGTCCATGTGGCTTTCTTCTCAATCATTCTTGACTTTCCTAAGAAGCAACACGGTAGTCTATTATCTAATTACTTTGTGATCAAGGTAATCTTTCTCTGTGTGTCAACTGTGTTCAAAGCTATTGTCATTAGTGAATACTAATGGCTAGGCCAAAGGGATAGCTGTTTTCTATAAATAATTTTTGGAGATGGTCAAAATGCAATATGCAGCTATTTTGACATGTTTCAAAGTTAGATACAACTGCCTTCCAAGACACAATTCTATATTTCTAATCTCTGCCAGTAGGTATTTCTTACTATGTAAAATGTATGATTGTATTTCATTGTTTTAAATAGTAAAAATCTCTAGTTTCCCTTGATTTCAAAATACTGGGTTTCTATTTCTTTTTCTAATCTTAAATACATTATAAATTTTCTGTTGTTTTATTTGGTGATATATTTTTTCCCATTAGGGAAACACCATATGTTTAAGTAATGAAACTTGATTTCCAGATGTTTTACTTCCTCTTTACAAATATAGAAAATAATTCACTTACACTTAAAGACTATTGAGCAGTGGATCATGCCATCTTCAAGTAAAAATATGATTCTCCCTCCCACTTTAACAAAAAGCCATAAATCATACCAGTTAAATGGATAAGAACGAATGATCCGTAGTGTGATTCTGGTGATTGGCTTCAGACAAGTGCCCGAATGAGAAACACGACACCATGGATCAGTCACACCATCTAAGCCAGAGAGAAACTAGGCATACAACCTTGGCCTTGACAACTGCCAACGAAATCAATTGAATTCGGCTCCCTTTCTGAAAAATCAGCCAGGGCTTTAGGACACGCAAGCAAATATGTGTTTACTACCCGGCCAAACATGCTCAGAAGGAGGCTGAGTTGGCTGATCACTGGCAGTTGCTGCCCAGCTCCCCCGCTGGATCTGCGCTTTGCGTGAGGGTTGCTGGTGGAGAGGCATTAGGTCTATGTGGAGAGGAGCCCGGGAAGAACGCGGGAGTCACCCTAATTCTTTTATGCCCGGGCTCTTCACGAGTTTCTGGTGCCTCAGTTTCTCTTTGCACTAGAGATGATCAATTTCAGCCGCCTTTGAAGTCTGTCCCAACAGAATCCCCTTCTTCCCTACACTGCCCCCACCCCCCACCCCCCGCTGCCACCCCATGTGCCAGCTCCAGGGTAAGGAGACCCGGCGTTAGGGAACAGAAGTTCAGGAGCATCATGCAATTCCAATATCTCTGTCCTTACAGAAGAGCACATGATCATAAAAATAAAACATGCAAATGAGATTTGGGAACTATAGTTATTTGCCTTTTGAGACACAAAGCCCACTCTCTGGGTAGCCAGACAGAGTTGCTGGAAGGAAATAGTTAACTATGTTAATTCTTTCCAAAACAAACAAACGCAAAACAAAGAACTAAGATTCCGGTGGAATAAATGGTGAATCAGACCCATTCAGGTATAAAGGGCTGTCCCTTTGGTGTCAGTAGGAAAGAAGTCTACAGCTTAGTACTTGGATGGATGCACAATCAGGTCAATGTCAGGAGACTGTTTCTCAACCCTGAACTCGATCCTACCGAGTCTAGCTAATTCAAAAGTAAAATGTGCCACCATTTGTCTTGCAGCATTTTATATCTCACTGAGAAGCCACGATGCCTATACAAAGCCATGAAGACAGAAATCACTCAGAGATGACGATAGTAAAAATGGACCACGTATAATAACTAAGAATCATTACTGTCGTTATGTCCCCTGCATTCCTCCAAGTGCTTTGCATATATTATCCTGTTTAACCTTTACAAGAATTGCAGAAAGCAGGATTCCATTATTAATCCTGCTTTACAAAACCGTAGACACAGAAAGATTCATTTGACAGGGATCTCAGAAAATTGAGAAAATGTCATCCCAGCGGACATGACCCGGGAGGGCACTGGATACGTGAGGGCTCACGGAGAAGGAGAAGAGGAGCTGAGGCGGGCACCGCAGTGAGATCGGGAGTAACAGGGAACATCCACTGGGAGCAGGGAGGGTGACATGGGCCCGATGCTTCTGGAGAGCCGTGCTGTGGCGTCTTCTCTGCACGCCACCACGCTGTGCTCATCCGTCCCACTCGACAGCGAATTTAACGTCAAGTCTAAGTTATGTCATGCCAGTGGAGATAAGTATTTTTTGTCATTTTAAACGGATACTGTTAGCGTGGTCATTGAGTCAGCTTGATTGCCAAGTGTTTCTGTAAAGGACAGTGCCAAAGTAGAGAGGATGTGAACAACGAACTTTATAACCTTCACAGAAGGACGGTGACCCTGTAGTCAATACTTATTGCACAGTCTCCTCAAGTAACTACAAAATAGTTACAAAAATGGACTGTGTTTTTCCCATTAAGTAACTTTCAACACAGTCCACAAACTGGTATAAACAAACCATATTCACAGCCAAAGTGAAATTAGAATGATATCAATAATAAAAACAAATATTTGTAAATTAAAAAGAGAAATACACAGTTCTGAGTGTATTCTGGATAAAAATATAAGAAAACTAGAACTAAACAATTAAAATAGAGTATTTCAAAGCTATATTTATTTAAAGTGGTGCACTGCATAGAGATTTACATTCCTTTTTTCTTTTTTAAGATTTATTTTTATTATTTTGACAGAGAGAGAGAGATACAGAGACAGAGAGAAGGGGGGGGGGGCAGAACAGTCTCCATAGTTGCATATGGTTGGTTTTTCCACACAGTTTCATTCCACAGGTGGGTGCAGGGCTGCACAGGGCAGAAACTGAGCTGGGGTCTCACCCCAATGAGAACCAAACCGGGGGCACTCCCCAGTTCAGCATATGGGTCCACATGGGCCGGGGCCAGGATTCGATCCTCAGTCCCCGGGGCTGCAAAGTGAGCGTTTAACCCACTGAGCCATCCCAACTTCCCTGAGATTTACATTCGTAAAAGCTTACTGAAAAATAAGAAATGGTAAAAATCAATGAGCTAAGCCTCAAACATAAAAGTTAAAGGATTTACAAAGTAGCAAATTGATGTCACATAGAATATAATAATTAAATGTAAGAAAATAGAAAAATAGTAGGAAAATAAAAATTGGTATTTATAAAAGATTAAAATTAAGTAAACCTCTGGTAATAAAAAATAGAAATGTTGGAGAAGCCGGGATGGCTCAGTGGGTTAAGCGCTCACTTTGCAGCCCTGGGAACCCAGGATCCTGGCCCCGGCCCCTGCGGACCCATGTAGTGAACTGGGGAGTGCCCCCAGTTCAGTTCTCTCTCTGTCTCTGTATCTCTCTCTCTCTCTCTCTCTCTATCAAAAACAATAAAAAAAATAGAAATGAGAAAAAATCCATATTAAATTATTATGAATAAACAGGTCAATTATAGGTCAATCTCTACCAAAAGTATAGACACAAAATAGTGACAAAATTTTGATAAATAAATACAGCAATGTATAGAGAATAATATAATATAAAAATCATAAGGGTTGACACTAGCTTTAAACAGGAGAAGAAAGGGTTGCACAGTTGTAATAAAAAAGGGGGAAATAAAAAGAATACATATAAAAACAGGCGAATGTACCTGATAAAGGGTATGAAGGAAGAGGAACCTTATTTTGCTGGCACTTTGTTGTGAGAGGGTGGGGATGGTTTGGTCATTTTAAGGGTGTGGAGAAAGTTTTTAGAATGTCATTTTAGCTTCTGGTTTATGGTCTTACACATAATAAACTTGGAAGTCATTGCTCTCAGCCTAATAGAGCAAAAATAAAATTAAGAACTTGCCTCCGAGCTATTAGAGAATAGAAGTCTCAGTGCAAACCACAATTTCTAGAGTTGGAAAGACAGGTGAATATAAAGAAGCACAGCTCCTCAGGAGAAACAGCTGTCTAGACATTGCTGCAGTAGCCAGTGTTGGGTAGAGACACGTACTTGTAGTGTAGCTGACCAACCTCCAGGGACAGACAGACTGCTGGACTCACTTGGGAGAGTAGCAACTGCTGGAGATTCAGACTGAGTGGGACCTGCACTTCCATGAGTGTTTCCTCCAGGAGCCACGTCTGATTCTCACCCAGTGTAAGAGAAAAAAATCCCTCCACATTTCTGGTGGGGAAGGAGAAAGCAGCCATCTTGAAATATGTCCTGAGCATTCTGTCTCCTAAACAGAGGCCTGCCCTCAAGGGAAATGGTTTTACCAGAGCTTAGCTGATGTGGGAGCAGAAAAGTACACAACTTCAGCACCTCTAGTCTTCCTATCTTACCGAAGAGGTGGAAAGAAAAAAAAAGAGCAGAAGGCCTGCGGCCTAGTCCAGGAGCACAAAGCCTATAAAATGTTGAGACCAAATCATGGGATAATGGAACAATGTTCTACCCCCACATGGATATGACTTCTAATAATTGTGGGGGATTTCAGGTAGAAAGAACTGCAAAACTTAATTATTTAAAACTGAGTCATTAGAGAAGACAATAGGAGAGACAAAAATGGGCACTCCAGATGAAATTTCAGCTTCCGACACCTACAGCTACAGCAAATCACAAACACACAACTAACTTCTAGTCAGATCAACATAAAGTGGGACACTGAGGCCTACTAAACTCAGTTCCACTTACCTGATATATCCTGTCCAGCTTTAAACAAACAAGTAAGCAAAAAACATAGTCTGAAGAGACATGGCAGATTTAGAACCAGATTCAGATATAATAGATATTTTGAAATTACCTGACCAGGAATTTAAAGTAACTATAATAAATGTGCTAAGGACATTAGTGGAAAATGTAGACAATATTGAAGAACAAATGGGTAAGATAAACAGAAGGACAGAAACTCAGAAAGAATCAAAATGAAATACTGAAAATAAAAATATATGTAAGAGAAATGAAAAATGCCTTCCATGGCCTATCAATAGATTGAACATAGGTGAGGAAATAATTTGAAATTTCAAGGTCATCTAGATTTTCTCTTATTGCATTGAATGTATATTAGAAAAGAAGAAAAATCTTTTATCAGTAGTCTGAGCTTCCACCTTAGGAAACATGAAAAAGAAAAGCAAATTAAATTCAAAGGAAGCAGAAGAAAATAAATAATAAAATTTAGAGCAGAATTTAATGAAATCAGAAACAGGAAATAAGTAGAGAAACACAAAGTAGCCATGATCTTGTTCTTAGAAAAGATGAGTATTGTTAATAAAACTTGAGCCAGGCCAACCAAGAAAGAAAAAGAGAAAATGCAAATGACTAATATCAGAAGTGACCAAGAGGCCATCAGAATTGATACCACCGATAATAATAAAGGGATATTATTGCAACTGTATGCACATGAATTTGATAACTCAAATGAAATAGACTACCTCCTTAAAAACACAATCCTCTAAAACTAAAAGCAGAATAGATAACCTACAAAACTCTATATTATTTAAAAATTGCATTTATAATTACACTTTCTAAAACAGAAAGCAAGATATCTGTGTGGTTTCATTGGTGAATTCTTCCAACCATTTAAGGAAGAAATTCTATCAATTCTCTACATTATCTTCCAGAAAACAGAAACGAAAGAACACGTCTTAACTCATTGTATGAAGCCAGCAGTTCCCTCATACCAAAACCAGACAGTGCCGTTATTGGGAAGGGAAATTATAGGTCAGTATTTCTCCTGCACATAGATGCCAAATCTTCCACAAAATCATAGCAAATGAAATCTAACAACACATAGAAAAAGTACACATCATGACTCAGCGGAATTTATTTCAGGTGTGGCATGTATTTCAGGTGCGCAAGCCTTGGTCAACACTCAGAGACCCGTTACAAATGGAGGAGGGGGACCTGCCGTTATTTGAGAAGGTCACTGTGTACGTGATGATGGGAGAAGTCAGATAAGACAGGGAAGGACAAGCCATCCTAGAAAAGAGGATTAGAATGTGGTCACCAGATTCACCATCGCCCCACGATTCTTGCCTGCTGGTATTCATGGGTTAGTAGTCCCTGTCCACAATAAATAGGGCTGACAGTGTCACCAATGAGATATTATGGACTAATTATGTGTGATGTCTGAGGCTGGGCCTAAAAAACTGCAACTTCCACTTTGCCCATTTTTTTGGATCATTGACTAAAAAGGAAGCCAGCTGCCCTACTGTGCTACGACGAAGAGGTCCATGTGTTGAAGGATGGATGCGTCCATCCAAGGCCAATGCCACCTTTGCAACCACATGAGCAAGGCTTCCGGGAAGCAGTCTCCTCCCCACTCCGCCTCCCACCCCACCCCCACCAAGCCTTTAGAAGGCTGCAGCCTCAGGAGGACCACCCAGGTAAGCAGCTCGCAGAGAAGCCAGGAGGTAATAGATGATTCTGGTTTTTACGTCCCTAAATTGTGACAATGTGTGCAGTATTAATAACAATAGATCACAACTAGAACACGGAGGAAAATGTGTTTGTTGTGTCTTGGCACAGGTAGGGAGAGTTCGGACCTTGAGTTGCTTGTCGGTCAAAGTAAGGTGATTGTTTCAGTAACTTGAACTATTGCTGTCCACTGTAATATTTGGTGATTCAGCTTCCTCTGATTAGTGTGAAATGAACCCCACTCTGGGCTTTACAGGTGCTAAAAGTACCCTCTGAGACTGCTCGCTTGGTGCTGTGATTGCTAATAAGTAGTCTTTGACTTCAGCCTTTACAGTGTCCGAACCTCACGGGATGTTTTTGTTTCTCTTCTGACACTTGTACCTCGTGGTAATTTAAATCAGCTATCAGCCTGCACTGCAGGAACGCTGTTAGCTGGTGTTTTTTAAGGAAACTAAATCTTAGTTTCCTTGTACTGATCAGTGATGAGACTTGAGTGTTATGAATATGTAACTCCCAGTCAGAATCTGGATGCTTGTCAGTGAGGGTGGAGAGATTAGGCAGGAAAGTCTTTTCAACAGACTCAGAAGTGGCTGGAGAAATTGTGAGAGAAAGAGCTTATTTTTCTTCTGACTTATTTTAATGCTGATAGGGAATAGAAACATGAGATTGTTAGAGTCTTGAGGAATCCTTTGTTCCATTTATCTCTCCTTCCCCCAAATTGGTGAGGACCTGACCTGTTTAAAAAGTACTTTCAGTGGAAACTCAATTCAGCTTTAAGAACCACTACCGTAACGTGATAACACAGGTGAGAGTGTAATTGTCTGTTTCTTTTTAATCTGTGCCTGGCACAGATTAAAAAAATAGTTGCATATTATTAGTAAGAAGCATCACAGATTACTCATTTATGAAATGCTTTCATTGGTATTATTATTTTCAACATCATGACACAAGAGCCTTAGAGGTAAATTTGATATTTTCAGGGATCTGAGTTGAGGTAGGGAGAATGGAAAAATTAGAGATTTTTTTTTTTAATTAGGAGATATGAGAATCTACTTCCAAATGCAGTATGTGTGTACTAATCCATGGGCATCCATGCACCTACCATGTGACAGCTACTGTGCAATCAATCCATTAGCAATACACAGGTTATGTCCCCTGTCCCCCAAGAATGCCACTGAGGCAGATCTATAAGAAAATAATAAACATCAAAATGTTGCGAGAGACATTTGCAAAGGAAGCAGCTATAAAGTACCGAAGGCGTCTCCATCAGAAGCCTCTAACAGTGGGCAGCTTCAGAGCTGAGGCTTTGAAGCTGTGTAGAAAGGAGTTATGTTAACACAAAACCTACTCAGTCAGAGTGTGACTTTTTCTGTAGACATTTGGGCTGAGACCTGTGTGTAAGGCAGATGTCTGAGCAGCAAAACATGCTCCCAAATTTGCACATGGCTCAGGAGAATAGACCCTACTTTGTGGAATTGTTGAAAGAATGAAATAAGAAAGTAGAGCTTTAGGATTGCAGCAGACATAGAGGGACGACACAATTGAAAAAATGGTGTCTGGCAACTGTTGCAGTTGAACACCCCTGCTCCTGGCTGCATAGAAATGCTCACGATGATTAGTTCAGAACCGGGCACTTGACTTAGGAGGGTCATTCGATTTATACACTTCAGTGTTTCTGTGTAGATTTGCCCTTAACACACAGACAGTAGGTACTTGCAGGTACATACTGGCTGAGTAGTTAAATTTGAATTGGGGGACCTTGGTTCCTGTGCATGGGTTCCTGTGATGAGGCTGTGCTTGCTGACAAGCCTGTCTGATGACCGACCTAAGCAGTGAAAAGCAGGCAGAAGGAGCGCGTGTATTATGTTCCAGTCACTCTCTGGCTTCTGGACCACAAAGCCTTCCCTGCGTGACTTCAGATGCACTTGCCACTTCGTCCTGGTGTTCCTGAACATGAACCAGATGGGGAGCTAGCTCTGAACCACTGGAGAAAGGGACAGAAACGATTTCACCATGAACCTGGGGCCCGCCACCTGTCATACGGAAAGACTCATCCAGGTTACAGGGCACACGGCCGCTAGCACTGCATTGCCTCCGTGAAATCCAGTCTTAGGGTGTACAGTCAGGGCCTGCGCTAGATTCGGCAACGTGGGGGCCTGCAGTATAAGGTCAGAGTGGCTGAGAGTGCAGAATAGGCAGAGATTACATGACTGAAGTCTGTATAAAAACACGAAGTTGCTCTGGTTCTGCGCTATAATCCTTAGTATTCGGTGTTTTCTTTCCTTGTTTGATAACCAAGCTATTTTGGACCCATAAAAAGGTTCCACATAAGATAACATCCTTTCCCAACACTCCTTCTAGTCACCATTTTTTGTTGTGAAACATCAAGACACAGAGAAGAGAAATTCTAGAAGTCCAAGGGGAGGAGGTTGTACTATCGAATGAGAAAAGGTATTTGGTCAATCTTAAAAGATTAGCATATTTAAAATGGGTATCTAATTTGAATCTGACTGTGTGATGAGGCGTCCATGCTGAAGGTTGGTGCATCTCAGATGCACGCCTGGGCTAGGGGAAGGTCCTGCAGAGCATTACAAGCTGCCATGTGTTTTCTGTGAGGGCATACACTCTCTCTTGATAATCAGGCTAGTTGCCTAGCGTGCGTTATTTCCCCCCATACTGCTGCAGTGATTCAGGTTTTAATCAGACCTCGGCATTGGTTAAAACAATGTTTCATTGTCTTTTCTCCCAGAATTCTGTCTGTGGCCTCGCTCTCTCTCTGACCTCTTGTCTCACATTGTGAAAATGCAAATGTGAACTTGGAGGGTCAGCAACAACAGTCAAATCGTATTTCTTTGTGTCTGGCTTCAGCCCACATCATTAATGCTTGCGATTCTTGTTGAGGGTGTAGGCATTGAAAGACGAAATGTCAGATACAGAACGCTATAGCAAGACCTCTCACTGGCTGTGTTAACACACACACACACACACACACACACACACACACACTTCAGTTGGCAGTGTCATCTGTACTGTTTATTACTCCTGTTCAGTTTAAAAATTAATTTCCTTATATTTTCAGTAAACATGAAAGCTGTTGAGTTTTTAAGTTGCATATCATTTTTTTCATTAAGTTATTTGAAAATTTGGGTATTTCCAATGAAAATAATGAGACATTCTTGTCATGAATAAAATGATACAGTGGATTGAAATGTATGATGATATTGTATGACCAGTGTGTTATTTTTTTTAATGCCTTAATAATGTAATATAAGTAGAAATATCAGCTTATCAAATAATAAACCAGAGTAATTAGTTTTCTGTAATCAGGTTTTAATGTACTAATTATGTATTTTACATTTTAGAATAATATGCTACTTTTTACATGTTGATGGTTAATATTCTCATTAATATTAAATGCACTAATAGTTATTAATTGCTAAAGCTTAGAAGAACAAAACATCCTTGGCTACAAAAAATACTGTAATTGTCAGTATAATTACTTTATTTTCAATGATTTATGATGTTGGCTTTAGGTTCATAATAAAATGTGATTACTTTGTACTCTTGCAGTATTCTTTTTCCAAGAACATCAAAATACTTCTCTTTTCTCTAACCCAGAAAAATAGTGTGCAAATATAATCATCTCAATTTTATATAGTCAAAATCATTAGCTATTTCTTTAGGAAACTATGCCTTCTTTGCAATAATTAAAAGTGGAAAAGTAGCCATTTTTATGTATTTTTTTAAACCAAATAAATTAATTTAGAACTTTTGATTGCTGACTATTGATTTTTATAATGCCTCTGCTACTATTTAAGCATTTCTATTTGTTCTATTTAACCTTTTAATGTGTGAACTTCATTAAATTGTAAATTGAAAATATTTTTGACTGAAAGATGCCAGTATTTGTCTCAGAAAGTTAATAACTAAAATGCTACCTGTTTTATATCAAGTACCTGGGTCTTATGCAATACATTTGTGTGTTAGATAGATATAGTCCAGGCATAATATTATCATCGCACTTAAAAAAGAACAAGCATTTCTTTACTCAATGCTGCTATTCTATATTTATATAGCTGTTCACAAACTCAACTAATCTTTACAAATTTTAAAAAGAAAAACAATTTTTAAAAAGCAAAATATTAAGTTTTCCAGACTTATATCCAGAGATACTGATAGCTAAAAAAAAATAAAAAAGATTAGCTAGCTGTCAACAAATGAGGCTATTTACATAAAAGAATAACAAAACAAAACAAAAAAAGGCAATTAAACCTAAAAGGCAGATGTCAATTGTATATAATGCATGTCGAAGGGTCAAAAGAGAGAACCATATTAGTTAAGTCAAGCAAGCATATGGGTGGAGAGGATGCTGGGAGAGCTCAGCAGTTGAACACTTGCCTTGCAACGGTGAGGTCGGGGTTCAATTCCCAGCCCTGGCCCAGGCAACCCTATATGCTGAGCTGCGGGCAACTGGTAACCCCCAGGATGGCACGGCAGCAAAAGACTAGACAAATAGCTCAATGGAACTAATAGAGAGCCCATAAATAGCCTTCCATAAATGTAGTCAACTGATCTTTGACAAAGGAGCAAAGGCAATAATATGAAGGAGCAACTGTAGTCTCTTCAACAAGTAGAACAACTGGACATCCACAAGCTAAAACACAAAAGAAAAAAAATGAATCTAGACACAGACCTTACACCCTTCACAAAAAATGAGCTTAACATGAATTCCCCATCCTCCTATCTGGTGACTGCTGATAGCTAATCAGGCTGCTTGCCCCCTGTCCCCTGCTATGCCACAGCCAACGTTGATCACCTGGGCCTGCTTTTTGCAAGAATCCTGCGGCGATGGTTTAGCCAGAACCCTCCATTCACCTGATGATTCCTCTTAGTGATTTTCCACCACCTGATTCCCATCCTACTCCTTGGCTATGAATCCCTACCTGCAAGGTATCCAGAAGTTAAGCCCTATCTCTCTCCTCCACTGCAACAAATTTCCATTCCAGGTGCTGCTATTCCTATTGTGACAGTCCTCCCCTTGAAGTACCTTTCTTACCTTATGTGAACAACGTTCATTAAGTAGGTTTCTCTTTAATATGAGTAAGTCATATGGTTTGGACACACGGTTTGGGCACAGTGAGCCACTCTTCAGTTTGGGGGATGATGGGAACCCTCGTGAAATCCAAGCTCCCAGAAACCACCAAAAGGCCTAACTTGTAAGCAGGTCTTTTCCAAGATAAGCTGTTAGGCTGGCTGTGTAAACCCTCTCATGCACAGTGGAGCAAGCCATACCGGAGCGTCAGGCATACGCGGGAGGCTGAGCCTCAGCAGCGTCATCATTCATTTTAGGTTTCCCACATTAAAGAAATGGCAATATCATGTCAATATTCCAGTAGTTAGCAACCTACAAATAACGTACATTGAAAACATGATAAAAGATAACGACTTTGTGATGGTTTTTCCAATGAATACTTTTAGACTGGAGAAGAAAAAGAAAGTTCATTGTGCGCAAGAAAAGATAGGCTACCTGTTTTCAAAGATCACATATGGAGGCAATCTAAGTGAGGCAATCTAAGACATGCGAGTAACTGAAGGGTCCTGTTGAAATTGTTGTCAAATTCTCCAGGTGACCAATTAATCTAGAGTGAAGCACACACATCATGGTTGACTGCAAAAGAAATTCCTTCTGCCATACACATACAATGGCTTCATTCCCATGTGTTCCTCATCTCCAATTTCTTGAAGTAAATCTTATTGGTGTCACTTCTGTGACATTTTCTCAAGCTTAACCTTTCTTTACTCCTTACATGATACTAACTATATGTCCTCCCAAAAAGCATCACTAAAAACAGGGTGACAAATAAGTGCGTCAAAGTACAAACCTGTCCATTCAAAAAGCCTTAAATTTCCAATTCTGTAAATTACAATGCAAGAATAAAATAAAAATAAAAAAACACAGAAAGCAAAAATGATCTGAAGTCAGGTTTTTTTTCTTTAAATATAGAGTACCTTTAAACTCCCTATGCACTTTCAAAGATGTGAACTGCAAAATATATTTACAATAATATCCTATGTCAGGGACATTTTAAAAGAAGAATGTAAAGGTTTACATAGTTATCATGTAATCATTCTTCCCGTATTTAATTTTGAAAAAAAGGAACAAATTATTGCCAAACAGTTATGGTTCATTTGGACATTAATTGATGACTTTTTCAATTTAATAAAAATAGTCCTTTTACTTCTGTGCTAATTCATCCATGCCCAAAATATTAAAATATGATCTTATGTAATTGTATTTTTTTTCTTTTTTCTTTTGTAATTGTATTTTTAAAAATGATGTTTACCTTTCCTTGCTACCCACTTAACAAACAGCTTTTTTACTTTTGTCTTACCCTAGGACAATGTACACAAAATGATAATGCATTTCCACCGATTATTTGGCAGCTGGATGTGGGAAACTGAAGTCGATTAAATGAAGAAACAGCTCACTGAGCTACCCTCTCCCAAGCCACAGTCTAAAGATGAAAGTAACAGTTCATAAAGCAGAATTTTACACACAAACAATTAGACTCAGAATTTAAGACCTTAATGGCATCTAGACAAATTATTCATTGTAGTTCTGCTTCGCAACAGGCCGTCATTGCTGCAGGGTAAAGGTGCTAACGTTAAAACAGCAAGTTGACGTTTGATGAAATAAAGTGACCTGTCTCCTAGACAGAATTTGATGGCTCGCTGAAGACAGGAGTAAGCCAAAAAGCAGGACACCTTCAGAAATACAGTTACAAAGCACAGCCGTGAGAGACATATGTTTGTTCTTGGGGCCTATTCGAATCTTGTTATCATCAGTTTTTGTTTTTTTTTAAATATTTATTTATTTATTTATCTTTTTATCTTTTTATTTATTTATTAATTATTTAGACAGAGAGATAGAACTGAGCTGGGGGAGCTCCCAGTTCAGCACATGGGTCCGCATGGGCCGGGGCCGGGATTCGATCCTCAGTCCCCAGGGCTGCAAAGTGAGCGCTTAACCCACTGAGCCATCCCAGCTTCCCCAGTTATTTTTTTTTAAAAGAGTAAAGTAAGGAGGGAAATAAAGAGACTGATGTCTTAATAAATACATTGCTATCAATGGTGTTGCCAGGGTACGAATAAATCTGTGAAATTGTTTTACACTAAAAATGATAAGCATCTGGTCTCAGCTTTGACATTTAAAGAGGTTAGAAGGTGTCACAGCCACTGTTACAATAAAAACAAAAAGTCAACAGCTTTTCTTAGACCCAGCGGGGAAAGGAAATTACAGAGTACCCTATCACCCCAAAATCTGAGAAGAGAGATGAAGCCAGAGTGTCACACCTGAGCTGCTTTCCCAGGGCTCTGGGAACGATGAACTTTCAGGACCCCTTAAATGATGCTTATGGGGAGTTCCTGGGGGCCGACCGGGACTACTGTGAGAGGGACAGACGTTCGGCCAGAAGTCATGAGGAGATCGCCGCACGTGGGCGGGTGGAGACACCAGGTCTTCCATCAGGTCTTTACCGTGAAGGTCAGGGAAGAACTCCTGGCTCGCGCAGGGTTCGAGGAAGAGGAGTCACTGTGAAGTGAACCTTTTCAAAAGCGCCGTCATCAGGATGAAGGCCTGACAATTATTCAGCCCACCTGCAAGAAGAGTGTTGCTCCAACTCCAGCCCAGATCACCTTGTGGCCTAAGCGTGATCTGTATCACTGCACAATGACTCAAGGTCAGAGTCAGGAGACACGGGCCCACTGAAAGGCAGATTCTATATGACACATCGACAATATTCTCACCAAAATGAGAGAAAAGGAGGAAACCAGAGGAGAGTCTAACGCAGAACTAGCAACAGCGGCAATGTGCCGTGTTCTCACATATGGGAAGCTAAAATGTTTCATCGCCATATCACAAAAATCAGAGGGAAGGATTTGGGGTACACACTCATCATTGCTGGTAGAAATGCAAAATGACACAGACTTTTTTCAAATAAAGCTTTGCAGTTCCTGTAAAGTTAAACGTACATTGAACAAACGGCTCAGCAATCCCTCTTCTGGGTATTTCTTATGTGAATTGAGCACCTGTGTTCATACAAATCTGTATGCAGATATGTGAAAAGGTTTTATTAGCAATCATTAAAAATTGACATCAATCCAACTTTTTTCTCATCTGGGAAAAGATGAACAAACTGTTTTGCATCCATAAAATGAACTACTCAACACTACTCAACACTAAGAAGGAACTAAATAAACACTGATACACTTACAACATGGATGAATCACAATTGTAAGGGAAATACATGAGACTCAAAAGTGGCACAAAATATTATTTCATTTATCTGACATTTTTGTTAAGGCAAACTTTTTTTTGATTAGAAAAGAACACGGAGATTTGGGGCACCGATGAGTCTATTCCGTATCTCGATTGTCATGGTGATTATGTGACAAATGTTTGCAAAACTCTTAGAAATTTACACTAAAGGCAGTAAACTTCTTGAAGTAAAACAACCTAATGGAAACTATTCAATAGAAATATGAGCAAAAACCTTACACAAGTGCCTTATATTAAGCATGTCTTTTTTCCCCCTGTATTTCCAATTCTTCAGCATTTTGGGCTTCACTAATACTGAGGGCTCGCCAACTACGTATGAGCACACCTTTCATTAACAAACCAACACATCTAGAGTCCACACGCAACCACCTCCTCTACGAGGCTGGAACACTCAAGGCCACTGTGCTTATCACCTAGTTGGGGCCAAGGACGAGACAACTGGGGCCAGGCCCAGAGCCCGCTCGAATTATCCAGACTCACCAGTCCTGACCCTACATACCCTCTTGCCATTTCTTTCCCACTTAAACCACAGCCAAGTCTCCTGCCTACGTTCTCCCCCATTTCCTGGGCCTCCAGTGTGACCCTGGTGTTCTTCATGTCACCCTACATGGAGAGGTGCGCCCCCTTCTCTTGGGATCTGTGAGCAACAAACTTGCTTTTCAGTTACAATAATCTCCTGATCTGTTGGCCTCACCATAACCGAATAACCACGAAACCTGTACTTTCGGGGAAACCAGAATGGCTCAGGAGATTGGGTGCTCATCTTGCAGCCCTGGGGTCTGAGGATCTAGTTCTGGCCCCAGCCTGTGTGAACACATGTGCTGAACTGCGGTGTGCTTCCCATGCGGGAAGCCCCCAGTTTGGTTCTTGCCAAGACGAGCTTCCCCTGTGGGAGGACCTCAGTTCAGCCCCCAGCTCATGGGGGCATGCCTCCCAAGCGGGAGACCCCCAGCTCAGTTCTTGCCCTCCCCCCCCAAGTTTGGCCCCTAGCTCTTGGGGGCATGCCTCCTATGAGGGAGGCCCCCAGCTCAATTCTTGCCCTGCGCGGCCCCCGCCCACCTGTGTGGGACAAAACCATGTGGAAACCTATGACGTGCAACTATGGAGACGGCTCTGGGCCCTCCCCCTTCTCTCTGTCTCTGTCTCGCTCTGTCAAGAACAATAAAATGAATCTTAAAAAGCAAAAACAATAACAACAAAAAACTATAGATTAAACTGTTTTTTATGACTTTATCTGTATATTTATCCAGATTGCCAAAATATGTATACTCATATATTCACTTTAGAGGATCATTTCGAACAAGAGTGTGGAGTTGTTTCAACTTACACTCTCACCAGTAGTTTTGGAGTGTTACAGACTGACATTTAGTATTATCACCTTCCTTCCATTTAATTGTCCTAGTTTGTCCTAGTTAGTGCATACAATATGTTCTACATTTAATTCCCTTGATGAGTAATAGCATTAAAGATCTACCTACGAGTATATGGTTAATGCAAAAAGTAGTTTGGGCTTTTTGAGTGCACGTAAATGCATATTTAGAAATTCGGAAGTCCTAAAATGTTTAATTGGTGCATAGATATTTGCTCTATTTTGTGAAAATAAAGCTGATAGCAGTATCATGAATTAATTACATTAGAAAAGACAGAGAAACCTATTGAATGATGCAATGTCAGCTTCTAACCCTGGTGATTAAGAACAGTATTTCTATCATTAGAAAACAGGAATGGAAGAAAATTGAGGTTGGCTTGAGCGTAAGTGAGAGTTTGTCTTGTGATACTGTTACTGTATTAGGAATAGTAAAAATCTACTGGGCATTTATTGTATGTTAGGCAGTGGGTCTGGCTTGAAAAACTATGAAAAGGAAACTACCTTGTCTTTCACATTACTTAGAACATATTAGAAACAAATGAAATAGAGATATGTTCAAACTGGCTTTTGAACAAAAAGGCTGGTATTATGGGAAGCTGCATCTAAGTCAGTGTGCAGAAGAATGTCAAGAGAAAGTGGCAGTTGAGCTGAATCTTAGAGGATGTGTAAGAGAGAGATAAATGGGGGGGAAAGTAAATAAAATTCTACGCAGGGAGAAGTAGAGGCAAGTAAGAGAAACCACAGCTAAGTCGGATAACTAAAGAAATGAAAAGAAAAAACAATCATAGACTCTGTAAGTGTCTATAGACATCAGCTGAAGCCAGATAATGACAATGGAAATGATATGATGGATTTCTTTTTTTAATTTTAGAAACATACAGATGGTAGATTGGAGAGCGTCATCTATCTTCATAGTGAAATGGGAACTAGACACTTTACGGTGTGGAAGTAGTCTGGGGATAGGAAAGCGGTGGAGATCATTTTGAACAGCTGCTAAGTAAGAAAAGAGTTATAATGAGTCAATTAGAGAGCAGGAAAGGCATTGGCAAGTACCTCCCACACCCTGGCCAAAGGTGGATAGCACGAAATTGTGCTGGAGCTAGTAATCCCAGGTATATTAACAGCAGCCTAGGAAGAGCAGCAAAAAGAGCAAAGAAAGTAAGATAGTGTTGGATTATTATGGGTGTTATATGAGTATGTCCGATTGACTACAAGGACGAAGGACAATCAAAGACATTAACTCAGGACACAATCGAATTGGCGAACCTTGGACCGCATTAAGAATATGGATGGAAAAATAAAGCCTCGAGTGGAACTCAGAACACAGGAGACAGGAGAGGGTCTGATGGGATAACTGTCAAATGAGTACAGAATCGAATAAAAGGAGGAGATAATTGAAAGAATATAACTTATGGTCAGTACAGGGATCTTATAGTTCAAAGAACTCAGGGGCAGATGACTTCCTGGGAAAAATAGTTGCGAGTTTAAGTCACTGATGGTCCCAGGAAGTAGCCTGAGTTGAAGGTCTGGAGAACTGAATCAGAATGCTGGATAACTACGTTGAGAATTGAGGGAAAGCTCCACAGTCCAAGAATTGATTAGAACGTGTGCACCGTGCACCTACCACGAGACTGCTTGGACAAGTCTTTCTCCTTCCTTCCTTCCTTCCTTCCTTCTTCCCTCCCTCCTTTCCTTCCTTCCTTCCTTCCTTCCTTCCTTCCTTCCTTCCTTCCTTCTTCCCTCCCTCCTTTCCTTCCTTCCTTCCTTCCTTCCTTCCTTCCTTTTGAAAGGCTACTTGCATAATTGTTTGATGGATTTAAATTCAACTCAATAATAATAATAATGTAACATGATAGAACTTGGAAATAATTTTTGACTTGTGTTTTTAGTGAGTTAGAGATATTGTAGCTTTTGGAGTAAGGTTTTATCCTAAAAAAAAAAAAGTCTGCAGAGAATATTTACAAACGTATTAAATCAGGGTAAAAGGAAGGATTTTTCCCCCCTTGTCATTGTTCCCATTTGTGTGTTTTGTGTCATGTTAAATGTCATTGACTCTAAGCTTTATGGAACAATGGCCATGGATTGTCTGTTCAAAATGGTAAACCCATCTTCTGGTATGGACCATTGTATGCTACAAAATGTTCAGCCAATACTTGTGGAATGAATGAGTTAGCCCTCGAATTAAACTCAAGAATATAGAATTAAACCTTTGTCTGCTTAACTTACCATCTATAACAAATAACTTACCTTATTTTTAGTTTTTATATTTTATATATTCAATGCAGACATATAAGAAATGATTGATATATTAAAAGGAAGTAAAATAAAAATATGAAAGTGCCTCATAAAATATAATGGTTACATAAGTTTATCTGAATTTAACAATTATTGTGGCTTAGTGTGTTAATAAGCTGCTCAAAGAAAACTGACAATCATTTTAATGTGATTTTTTTTATCTTTCACACCAACAATGGCTGATGCAAACACATTCCCTGTTTTAATCATAATATATCACTTTATTGTTTATTGCTTTTAAAAATGATAATTTTCAAGTAGTCAAAACACAATAAGTGTGCCACTCTTATAATTTATACGTTTATTTCTAGACTCACTTCTGAGACTATAATTCAGAACATTTCCATCTCCTTACAAGCTAGCCTGTGTATCCAGTCAGAACACGACAGTCTTCGAGATTCTTTTCATGCTTTGGAGATTCACCCAGGTTGCGGCATTTATCTGTAGTTGTTCTTGGTAAATGTCTCTTTAATGTCGCATCATGTACTTAATAGATCTTTATCCCTTCACTGCTAATGGATATCTGAGTAGTTTCCTATAGTGCTGTCATGAATGTGCTTTCACCAGACTTTGGGTAAACATATTTACAAAGTAAATTAGAACATATTTTAAGCTCAATGATAATGAAATTAGGACATGTTAAAATTTGAGGGTCCCAGCTAAACCATACTGAGATGTAGTTTATAGCCTTCAACACAAATGTAACAAAACAAAGTCTAAAAATAAATAGTTGAAAGAGAAATAAAAATAACAAAGAGAACATTATTCTGAAAAGAAGTGGCATTAGAGAGAGTTGCCAAATAAAATACAGGACACTTAGGTCAATTTGAATTTCATGTAAACAACAAATAACTTTTTAGTATAAGCAATTCCCAGCTACTACAGAGGATATACCTATGCTAAAAAAAAAAAAAAAAAAAAAAAAAAAAAAAAAAAAAAAAAAAAAAAAAAAAAAAAAAAAAAAAAAAAAAAAAAAAAAAAAAAAAAAAAAAAAAAAAAAAAAAAAAAAAAAAAAAAAAAAAAAAAA
>PVKE010029481.1:0-20222 GCA_004027555.1 Craseonycteris thonglongyai | reverse complement strand
GACAATATAACTTGGAAAGATGGTAGATTAGGTGGACGCTGTGCATCAAGGTTGCAGATAGATAGTGGAACAGTTATTCTTGGGAAACATTGGAAGACTGGCTGAACAAAGCCGTATAACTGAGGTTATAAAAAGGCTAAATTGAGACCAGTGGGAAAAGCAGAGGTGTGAAACAAGGTGACCCCCAAACCCACAGATAATGACTAAACTCTATGGGGGACTTCTCAGGGGCAAAGGTTTTCACAGAACAGGGAGGGATTCTAGCTGCATACCAAGCTTCTCAGCTCATAAGTCAGGTGTTGGGAAGAAAAGTTTCAGTTACATTTGGCGATGAAAATCAGCAAGAATTCTGTCTATTTCATGGAGACTGAAGATGGAATGCCCTCCTATAAGTGCACACAGGCTTGCTAGAGCTTTGCCCTGTCCCCCTGGAGGTGCTCTAGGTGGTTGAGCAACTGTCTCTGCTCTACTAGCAGGGGAAAACTTTCCTGCAGATTTCAGCAGGAGTGACTGTTCTGTGGTTGCCCAGTAGCCTATGGTGATGCTCTGCTGCTCCCCATGGGCAGCTAACAGTATGCTGGGAGTGGCATACTGCTCAACTATGACTAAGACATGTACACAATACTCACAAGGTACACTTCTAGATCATACACACAGGAGATCAGAGAGATTGTGCCATTGGACTACATGTGTCCTGTGTACACAGGACACATACTACATAAGGCCACCAAGCAAAGACTTAGAGTCATAAGAGGCCTACTTAGTACATGGAAACAAATACAGAGGGAAGCCAGTATGAGGAATAAGGAAACAGAGAAACATATTCCAAATAAAGTAGCAAGAGGAACCTCCAGAAATAGAGCTAAATTAAATGGAGGCAATGTTTAAAATACAGCTTATAAGAATGCTTAAGGAAGTTAGTAAAAACTTTAACTCAAGACAGCAACCATAAAGAAGGACATAGAAATCATAAAAAAATAATCAGTCAGGAATAAAGAATACAATAAATGAAATGAGGACTATATTAGAAAGATCAGCAGCAGGTTATATGAAGAAGAAAACCAAATCAGCAACCTGGAAGACAAGATAGCAGAAAATATCCAATTGGAAGAAGAACAACAACAAAAAAATAATTTATAAAAATGAGGATAGCTTGAGAGATCTCTGGGACAAATCAAGGGTAACAACATTTGTATCATAGGAATGCCAATAGGGGAAGGGTGTGAGCAAGGGATCAATAACATATTTGAAGAAATAATGACTAAAAACTTTCCTAACCTGGAGAGGATACAGGCACACAAGCCCAGGATGCATAGAGGGTCCCAATCAAGATGAACCTGAACAGGCTCAAGACAAAACACATCATAAATAAAATGGCAAAGGCTAAAGACAAAGAGAATCTTAAAATAGCCATAAAAAGACAATTACTTACAAGGGACTCTCATATGCATATGCTGTCTCTAAGAAACTCTCCTCAGAAGGAAATATACACGTAGACTGAAAGTCAAAGGATGATAGATTTCACACAAATGGAAATGAAGAAAACACTAGGATAGCAATATTATATCCAATAAAGTAGATTTTAAATTTAAAACAAGAGACAAAGAAGGACATTACATAATTGCCAAGGGATCAATCCAACAAGAAAATATCACTCATAAACCTTTATGCACCCAACATAATGGCACCTAAATACATCAAACAAACATTGACCAACATAAATGTAGACATGAACAGTAACACAGTCATAGTATGGAACTTTAACACTCCACTGATGTCAATTGACAGAACTTACAGGTGGAAAATCAGCATAGTACTGGAAGTTCTAGCCACAGCAATCAGACAAGAAAACAAAATAAATGGCATCCAAATAGAAAAGGAAGAAATTAAAATTTCATTATATGCAGTTGACATGATACAATATATAGAGAAATAAATAAATTAAAAGATATAAATAAATGGAAACATACAACATATTCATGAATAGGAAAAATTAATATAGTTAAAAGGCCATGCTACCCAAAGCAATCTACAGAGTCAATGTAATTACTATCAAAATACAAATGGCATTCTTCACAGAAGTAGAACAAATAATTATAAAATTTATATGGAACCTTAAAGGACCTAAAATAGCCACAGCAACCCTAAGAAAAAAGAACAAAGTCAGAGGAATTACACAAGCAGATATCAAATTATAGTGCAAAGCCACAGTCATCACAACAGCATGGTATCGGCATAAAAACAGACATACAAATCAATGGAACAAAATAGAAAGCCCAGAAATAAATCCATGTCTATATAGCTAATTAATCTATAACAAAGGAAGCAAGAATTTATATTGGGGAAAAGAGAGTCTAGTCAATAAATTGTGCTGAGAAAACTGGACAGACACATGCAAAAAAAATGAAATTGGATCATCTTCTTACACCATTTTTATAAAAAATAAATTCAAAATGAAATAAAGACTTAAATATAAGACCTGAAACCATAAAACTACTTGAAGAAAATATAGAAAATAAAGTCTCAGACACTATCCTTAGCAATACATTCAATGATATATCTCCTTGGGCAAGGGAAACATAGGAAATAATAAACAAATGCAACTAAATCTACAGCAATAGAAATCATCAACAAAACAAAAAGACATCCTACAGACTAGGAGAAGATATTCATCAATGAAGCATCTATTAAAGGGTTAATACCCAAAATTTATAAGAAACTCATACAACTCAACACCAAACCAAACCAAACCAAACCAAACCAAACCAAACCAAACCAAACCAAACCAAACCAAACAAAAAACAAATAAAGAACAACAACAAAAAACTACACATAAATATCTCAGTTAAAATATGGACAGAAGATAAGAATAGACATTTCTCCAAAGAGGACATACAGATAAGCAATAGAATAGACACATAAAAAGATGCTCAATATCACTAATCATCAGATAAAAGCAAATTAAAACCACAATGAGATACCACTTCACTCCTGTCAGAATGGCCATCATCAAGGATTATTTGGGTTGTATAGCAATGTTCAAGGCAGATAAACTATTTGACAGGGTACAATAAAATTAAAAAACAATTGAGACGGGGAAGCCGGGATGGCTCAGTGGGTCAGTGGGTTGAGCGCTCACTTTGCAGCGCTGGGGACCGAGGATCAAATCCCGGCCCCGGCGTGCGGAACCATATGCTGAACTGGGAGCTCCCCCAGTTCAGTTCTCTCTCTGTCTCTGTCTCTGTCTCTGTATCTCTCTCTCTGTCAAAAATAAAAATAAATAAATAAAAATATATTAAAAACAATTGAGAAAGCCAAAAGCTATAGAACAAGAAAAACTCTTAGCGTGGTGCATAGTGCTTTTGGACTTTACTGGGAGGTATGAAAAATGCTGCTAGCTAGAGAAATTATACTCTGAGAAGCATGAACCAATCAATGTATCTTAGAGAAAAAAAAAATTTGAGTGCACTGGCCATTCATAGACATCTGGGAAATCAGAAGCAAGTCACAGAACAGAAAAGGAGCACCATGGACACTAAATTAACAGCAGATTGAGGGGGTTCTCAGAAATAACTACTATATTACACGCAGTCAGCAGAAGAGGTGATTTACTCAGCCGGTCAGGAATCACTGGGAGCTGAATTAAAGGTCATTGAGACCTTGAGAACGTGACCAAATGTTAAACCACTGACCAATCATTTTAATCCTTGCTTCTGGTTTTTAAAATAAGGAGGTTGTGTTTCAGTAGAAGTTCTGGAAGGAAACAGAAGCCACACTTTGTGTGGGACAGGAAGTGGGAAACGAGGTGGGTGGGAATAGATGTTGGGATAGAGAGATTCAATTCAACTAGACTAATTATTTGGAATCATTAAGTAGCAGAGTCACTAGACTTGATGAATATATAAGAGTGAGCTTTATGCTGATTTTCACTCTACTGTATTAATTTAGCATGAGACCCAAAAAGAATGAGAATAACCATAAATGTTATTATGGGTATGAAATATAAAATTTAATTTTTAGAAAACTAAGAATGATCGAGAATTAAATATATGTAAGAGCATAATTTAATTTTAAAATATAATATATATACACATATATATGTATACATCATGTATCACAAGAATTAAATTTCATCATGATATATATGAGTCTATATTTATATGTGTGAGGGCTTTCTGGAAAGTGTCCAGCCAGGTAACTGTTCTCATTATATTGACAATGGCTGATTTTTTTCCTGGCTGCTCTCATATATCTACATTGCTTTTTTTAAACTACTTTTTTCAATGTATTTGATTCCTGATGTAAATATCTTCAATAAAACCAAAACAAAACAAAAAAAACAAGTTCTTTGAAATTGACTCCTAAGGTCAAATACCTTTGGATTTTTTATAAGGTCAAATACCTTATCCAATGTAAGCATTAATGCAGGACCTAAAAAGCTTCTAATAGTAGATGAAATAATTTCAAAGGGACCAAAAGGTAGGGCAAGCATTAATGATTCATTTTGCTTAAGATTGATGATGTTTATAAAGCAAAAGAGATGTATTGACTTATTTATTGATTTGATTTATTGGTTTGGAAAGATTTTTTTTTTAAACCAAGAAGCATTCATGAATGCGCCACAAATACAATCAGAGAAAGTGCAACGTCTGCAGCTTAGTGGAGAGTGAAGCTCAGCAGGCAGCTGCAAGTCAAGACGATTTAACGAAGAAGAATTATGTTCGCGGCAGAGACACATTACACAGCACAGCACTGTTCTGAGTCAGTCATGATGACTAACCAAGACAGGATGAGAATTAGAGCAGCTAATGATGCCTGTGGCATGAATACAGTGAAAGAAGGAATATACACCATGTAATTATAGCTGTTTTATTTTTCTCCTAACTGTGGAGTATGACATAATCAAAATTGGTGAATGCTGAGGAAGTCACGCAGAATAAGCAAAATCAATAATGCTTCAAAGTCGACAATGCTTTTGAGTTTGAATAGCTATCCAGACAACACACATTCACATCATAAATAAGTAAGGCAATGGAATTTACAAAAAATATAAAATGTATATATTACTAATGACTCAGGTAGAGTTCACTGAAAAAGTTTGTGGTTGCAAAAAGAGGGTAATAAGATTCTGGACCACTGATTGTAGAAAACTGTTATAGCAGATATACTGACTAGCTCATGGGATCACTGGAGATCCAAGGACCCAATCTGAAGGCCACGCAACCAAAAGTAATGCTGCAGATCTGGTCAACCAAAGACATAATGGTGCTAAGACAGAATCATAGAAACACCTCTACTAATGTTGCCACTGATGAGACTGGTCCCCGGGTTTAACTGCAATCACTCTAGCCATCTGTCACCAGAAATTTTGGGACATCTCCTTTTCTTTAGGTCACCAGCTTGTGTTGCAGAGTCAGTGTGTGACTGGCATAACCTTAGTCAGGTGTTTGTACTTTAACTGCAAGCACTAGGAAGGTAAGGATCCAGTATATTTGGCTTCTACAGGACACTGTGTATGTCTCGTTAGTTGGGAGATTCCTCAAATATAGTACGGAGATTTGGAGGTGAACAAAGAGAATGGCAGGTAGCCTTTGGTACAAATAAGCAAATAAAACTAAAATACCCTGAGACATGACTACAGCCGCTCCTCATTTAAGGACCTACCTGTTTAATGATCACTCGGATTTATGACCAGTTCTCCGGGGCCGGGAATCCTGTTTCTCAATCTACTGAGTCTCAGGAATCCCTTTTCTCTGTCTTTGTCTCATTCCTGCAGTTGGTTAGTATTCACAGCACAAGGTGTTCACAATCACACTAGAATACATATTTTGTTTGTAAGTATGGTGAAATGTGATATCTATTAAAAAAAACAAAAACAAAACACATACCCTGTGGTGCCACAACACACCACAAGACATCTGCCTTTAAACTTTTTGCTTATTGACCAATTCGCTTAACAACCTAGTTGCAAGATTGGAACCTGTGTGTTAAGAAGTGAGGATTGCCTGTATTTTTGTGCAAAGGGCATTAGAAGTCCCTTACTATGAAGATCACCATTATGCAGCGGTTCTTACCATCGAATGTATACAACAGAACAGAATTACTATTACAGTCTGAGTTTTCTAAGCTGGTTAAATGATTAAGTGATATGATCAATCACTGGTTTTTAAAACATATTAAATAAAGGATAATAGTATGTTAACAGTTGTTGCACTACTTATTATTATTCTATTTGGGTGTTCTGGCCAAATCATACTCCATAGAGTAGAAATGCCACATAAGCTAATATTTGCAATTTCATTTTAAATTATTTTTTAGTGTTTACTTCTTTCTGACAATAAGCAAACTCTTATCTATTCTATAGTGGCATAATTATTGCTACATTTTTGACCTACCATTGTACCACTCTCTACTCAATAACATTTCAGTATGTGTGTAAGATATTTGTTTCTACTTGTCCTTAAATGAGAACGTGACACCTTGGAACTTGATTGTTTTTCTTACCACGTTATTGAATATACTTTTAAGGGGAGGTTGGGAGTGGTAACAAATAACTATCACACTGGTAAATCCAGTGGGATTTTTCAGCCTTTATCCTCTATAATCTTTATCATTTTTGTTTATACCGCTCAATTCAACATGGATACTTGTTTTCTTTGGTTTTGTGTTAACACATATTTATGTTTGCCTTTCTATCATTGTGGTCACTAATTCTTAGCACCCCTTCACTTCTTTTTTCTCTGCTTTCTTTCTAACTGCAAATGTTTTTCCAAATTCTGATCTTTATCCTTTTCTCCACATTGCACAATCACCTTTGGTCATTCATTTCGTAGAGGAATTAACAGAAGTGTTTGTTCCCCCTAATACATCTTTATTCTCAATCTCCTTCCTCAGCTTCTGTTTCATTTCCCTAAGCATTGCAAATTAAGTATTTCTAAGGTCAAATTCAACACATTTTTTCCCAAACCTGCTATTTCTAAGCATTTATTATCATATACACTTTAAAGCTTGAAAGAAGGCTAATTGTAAGACATTTGGTCCAAATACCTAGCTATTAAATCTTAATCTCACTTTACCAGAACCAGGAATTGTGTATTTGTGATTGTTATACTTGTTAAAATCTTCATGAATACAATGGATACAAAATCTTTAAATGCTTAGAAAGGAACATTGAATGTTAGCAATTAGAGAAATAGGAAGCTGATTATCAGCAAGAACACCACCTCTTATCATTTATATTAATATATAAATATATTTTATATTTTATATCTATAGTCTCCATGGTCTTATTATTCTGCTTTTTCCATGAGCCAAGTGATAAAATTAATACTGTCTTTAAAGAATTTTCAGTTATCAAATTTTAAAATTTCCAAATACAGGTGCCACATCTGAGAGAATTTTTGTTGCCGGTCATGGTCACCATTTTATGGTATTCAATTTATTCTGGTTTTAGAAACCCCCCTGAGTTCTCTCAGTGATAGTTTCCCTTCACATTGTTTATCCCTTCAAAATTGTACACATGTCCGCATTCCATATACAAACATATTGCTGCCATGGACCTTTTTGCTGAGCATCATACTTTTGTTTGCCTTCAGACTGAAAAACTGAAAATAATACTGCATATGCATTCAATCTACTAGAATGATTTGCAATCCCAGACATTTGCAGTGTTTTCTAGGTTTTTATAGATTGAACCAGCCAAAGCATAACATTTCAGCTATGAAAAGTAACACTAGAGCTTTCTAAAATAAGCAAAAGATAGTGATCAAGTGTTGATCATCTTCTGTTACAAGAATTGCATAAACCAACTAATAAAATTCAAATATTCTATTTCTCAAAGCATCTGGGATTAGTCACTGAACCGCTCTCACACAGCCCAGCACCTAAGATGAAGCATTAAAAATGGTAACTTGTGAGAATGAATAATGTGCCATTTTACTCCACTTGTATGATAAATTTTAGAGAGGCAAAGGTTTTAAGTGTATTTTCTTAATAATGAATATGAGAACAATGTCGTTGTTACTAATATTTCAGAGCTGAAATTCTCAGTCACTGATTAATAGTCATGTATAATTTATCAGACAGAATGTGATGACACATGTGGACAAGAAGAGATGTAATGAATTTGATCAATTTTGTAAGATTTTTGTGTTGAGGAAGCCCACATTCCTTCAACAGATAAAAAACAGAATTTCCAGTGGGACGCCAATACTAGTTTTAAAAAGTCAGCAGAAACAATATGCAGCAAATATTGCTTTACATCTCTTTTTTATTTAGTTTCCCCGGGATAAAAAAGGGAACATTGGGTTCTGAATATATATATTTTTTTCTGTCTCTGTAAGAGAAGCATGTTTTTTTGTATTTAAAGTTATAAGCAGAGGCTGATGTCCAAGTGAGCAATGGCACTGGAAAAAATGTGAAGGGATTTTCTCTCTCTCAGTCATTAAGAAAAAAAATTCTTTGGACATTAATGTAAAAGTCTTTGTTCGACACATCCATATATTAATCAAGGTATTCAGAAAGTTAATAATATAAAAAAGACAAAAATGCAAAATAAATGTTGTTCCAGCCAGCGAAATTTCTGCCCTACCCCCATCAGCATCCACCACAGTAAACTTGCACTGTTTTTATTTGTATGTCTTTTGTATTATAATTATTTCTTAATTTTAAATAATGTGCATCCAACTCATTATCAAGACATACTCTCAGGATCATTTACTTCCCTTTATAAAATATTGGGAACTTAGCCTCTTAACATTATAGTCCTCTACTTATCATATTCTTCCTCTAAATTTTGCAAGTTATATTCTCCATTAAGCTTCCTAGTACTGAGTTTTATGAATTTAAATGTAATTAAATCTGCAGTTCTCGATCCAGCAACTTTAAATAGAATGTCTAAGGGTGAGTAAAAGAGACTTCAGAATCTTCCAGCTCATTCACCATCTACTCACCGCTGCAAGTGCGTGTTCGTGTGTGTGTGTGTGTGTGTGTGTGAATGTGGTGGGTAGGAAAAAAAAGTTTTTTTTTCTTTTTTTATGAAAGATAAAACTTTCCTATTTTCGAAACCTGTGAATATTACCTTATATGGAAATAAATTGAGTAAGTTTATACATCAAAAATTGTGATTAAGATAAGGATCTTGAAAAGAAGCATTTATTCTGGGTCTTTAGGGTGGGTCTGAAGGTGATAATATGTATCCTTATGAAGCAGACTCGCAGTGAAATTAGACAGACACACAGAGAAGGCTACTTGAAATGAGAGACTGGGGTGAGGCAGACATAAACCAAGGAGTGCCAAGAATCACCAAAACCTGGAGGAAGCAAAGAAGACTCTCCCGTAGGACCTTTGAAGGTAGTGTGGACCTATCCACACCTTGATTTTAGAGTTCTGGTCTCTATGTTTGTGTCTGAATGAATATAAATCTGTTATTTTAAACCACAATAATGTGTCTTTCTGTTGTAAACTACACGTCTTTTGTTTTAAACCTGCCCTTTAAGCCACAGGAAACTATGAATTTGCTGTGGTTGCCTGTCACAAATTACCAGAAAGAACTAATTACTTGTCTTTGTGACAAACAACCACAGGAAATTTATACGGTGAGCAATATCTTTAATTTTGTGTTGTCAAAGCTTATGATGTTCTGATCTTAAGTATAATTTAAGCTTTTTGTTTTCGTATGTTTTGCTATTTTCTTTAAGTTGATTTTATAAATATAAATTATAGAATGTTTGAAATATCATCTAACATAACTACGGTATTATGATATACTAGGAGGCAAGAACTGTGACCAGACTCATAGAATGAAAAATGCCATTAAATTTAGGGTCCTTGAAAATTGTTTAAAAATCATTTTCTTTTCTTTAATTTACTTTACTAATTTTCCAAAATCACTTTATATTTCAAACTATTTTGCATTTGAACCATGACTTAATTGTATACCTTCTTCTTTCCAGATTATTTTCCTCTCTTTTCATTCACTAAATAAGCACTGCCTTTACCACATTAATCATACAATTTGGGTAATAAAATTAATTTTATTATTAAAGACATGCTTCTCAGGATCCTTTAATGTCCTATTCTGCATTACACATTAGATTGAGTGCTTCTCAGACTGATGCAGAGCTTTCATCCTGAACAGTTTTTTTTGTTGTTGTTTGTTTCCTTTTTCTTTTTTTCCTATTCTTGGATTATTTCACTGTTTCTTACCTGATATCTTTTTTTTTTTTCCAGCCCATTTTATGTTTTCTGGCATTTTTTAGCAAATAATTTTTAAAAAGAAATACTTTAAATGTATATGTATATATATATAGATATAGATATAGATATATATGTATATATATATGTATATATAGATATATATGTATATATATATACACATATATAGATATATATAGATATTCAACTCTGCTACTAGAATATTTGTTTAACTTGCTATTTAATTCTGGGTTGAAAATTGTATTTACTGACAATTTATTGACATTTTCAGTTAAACCTAAAGATGTAGATTTGATGATGAAAATTCTGACACATATTATGTGTAGCCTTGGCCAATTAATATCCTTGGTTTTCCACTCTCCAGAAGATTTTCAGGTTTTTTCTTTGTGAGGGACAGAAACTTATTCTTCCCCACTATTTATTATTTTGAATATTATAAGACAATGTCTAGGAATGCATCTTTATTTAATTATTTTCTCGGCCTTTATTTTTGGGAAACTTTCTTCCTTTATTCATTGGTTATCCCTTTATTTTCTCTTTCCTTGAAATTCCTATTAGATGTTAATGTTCTGAATTAATTCTATAAGCTTTTTAAAATTTTTCTCTCATTTTTCATAAGATGACAGACTTTATCAATTTTCTATTCCATCTGTTTTATGGACTGAATTAATTCATATACTGAAGCCAATCAAAGAAGTGGTGAGCTAAGGCATAACTGGTTACTGTCTATACCTATTAAGTAGGTGCTTAAGTAGACCTCAAACTAGTCAAAGACATGTCCAGTGCTATAGAGTAGATAGGATTGGGGAACTAGGGAGAGGGGAATTTTAGTTCTAGTCAGGAAATATATGGAAAGCCATAGGATTAAACAAAGCCAATAAGATCAGTTAACATTTGAAGAATGTAAAGCAATTCATTCCAAATTGTAGTCCCTACTCCACTTAGAGGCTTAATCAAAATGTTCAGGCCCATTATACAGTGCTTAAAGTGAAATTATGTGAATCATACACTTATGTTTTTGTACAATGTGGTATTTCCTAATGATTTACTAAATATCTTGGGAAATTTTTTATGTATCAACCAATCATAGCAAAGTGTTAGAATGCAATAGTTTTGTAATTACTGAGAAACAGTAGATGTGTTTGTCATGTCCCCATGAGTCCCCCAGACCTCTCCCCCAAGGTCCTGGTAGTTTGTTGGCAATCCTTATCACTTCCTGGCATGTACATGCATCACTCTAGTCCAGGACGTGTCCAATCTTTTGGCTTCCCTGGGTCACACTGCAAGAAAAATTGTCTTGGGCTACATACAAAATGCACTAACACTAACAACAGATGGTTAACTAAAGACAGAATTGCAAAAAACCTTGAGATGCTGGGGTAACACAACAGATTGAGTGTTTGCCTTGCAATTGTCAGGTCTGGGGGTTGAATCCTGACCACAGTCCATGCAAACTCATATGCTGAACTGCTTCACAGCTGGTAACTTCCAGGATGGCGGTGAAGGTTCTTACTTCCTATGGGGGAGGCCACCAGTTCAGTTCCCTCCTCTTGCAGCCCCACACCCACCTGTGTGGAATCAAACTACGGCACAACTAATGATGTAGACTGCTCTGGGCCCTCCCCTAGTCTCTCTTTCTCTCACCTTCTCTCAAGCAATAAAATAAATCTTTTTTTTAAATCTCATGTTTTAAGAAACTATGAACTTGTGTTGGGCCACATTCAGAGCCATCCTGGGTTGCATGGGGCCCTCAGGTTGTGGGTTGGACAAGCTTGCTCTAGTCTCTGCCTTGATCTTCACATTGCATTTTCCTTGTATTTCTGCACACATTTTTCCCTCTGAGCATGTCTATCTCTGTATTCTAATTTTATCCTTTATAAAGATATAAACCATATTGGCTTAGTAACCACCATAATGATCTTATTTTAATTCAATTACCTCTGGAAATGCCCTACTTCCAAATAAGATCACTTTCTGAGGTATTGCTGCTTAGAACTTCAACATATGTTCTTTGAGGACACAATTCAATTCATAAAAAGTAAATAATGTTTATTCAAAATAATGACAATATTTGCAGCTCCAAATAGAAAGTTAAGGCAAATTATCTCATTATATAGAAGTTATATTTGCTGTAGCATTTTAAATTCACAGAAATTATGTTATATAATTAAAACAAATGCTTCTGTTCTTGAACCCATTTCCTATCTTGTTTAACAGTTAAAGTTTTATTGCACATTTTGTTTTTCTGTTTATACTTTGAAACACAAATAATTTTAAAATTTATATGCTTTTCACTAGCCTCAATCTACTTCTGTATTAATTTTAATGATCTTATCACTTGAATAAATGTAGATCTAAACAGAAATAAAGGTACCCATCTTGCTGAAATTTTTTTTCTCTCAATTTTTTTTTTTAATGTTCTATTCTACCAGATTTTTTTTTTTTATTCTCTAAAGCACCTCTAATATCTATACACCCATAGTTTGGAGATATGACTTTTTCTATTAAATGGGTGTTTTATTATATAAGACAATGGTTCACAGACTTGGGAACACTTTAATATCACTTGGGAAATAGAAAATGTTAAGAGGTTTTTGTCAAAACTTGACTTACTTACTTACTATTAATTGTTAAATTAATTGGGGTGACATTGGTTAATAAAAATTACATAGGTTCCAGGTGTATAAGTCTACATTACATCGTCTATGTGTTGCATTGTGTGCTCACCACGCAGAGTCAGTTCTCTTTCCATCACCTTATATTTGATGCCCCTCCCTCTTCTCCACCCCCTCCCTCCTTACCCTCAGGTAACCACCAAACTATTGACTCTGTCCATAAGTTTTTGTTTCTTTGTTACTTTTAGTTTCATAAACTCTTTTTAAATGAATGGTTAGACAACTATCAGGAAGTATATAAGTTAATAGCCCTAACTTGGTTGTGCTTGCCTGCCTTCCTGCCTTCCTTCTTTCCTTCCTTCCTTCCTTCCTTCCTTCTCTCTTTCTCTTTCTTTCTTCTTTCTTTGTCACTTTCTCTTTCTCTATTTCTCTTTCTTTTTTTAAATATTTTTTTCAGATAGTTTGTGACATTTTGACATCAAGTTATTTTAGAATGATTTAATAAGCTTAAGATTTCCAGAAGAAAAATAAATGTAGTTATTTCATTTCAGGAAAATAACTTTTTTAATAAATGTATAATGCATCATAAGAAGAAATACAGCTTTTATATGAATTATTTAAGTCATTTTTTTCTGGTACAAATGAATATTATGGATACATTCTTATATAGCATATCACATCTCCTTTGGTTCTCATCAGAAATATCAGCAAGTCTTGTCAATATGTTAACTCTACTTTGTCTAGTACTCTCAATCATTATCCACCCTATCAGTTCAAAAATGGAATCACCTTTTATCATAACCACTTTCATATTTCTTCAAATTAGCTAACCACAACACTGTGAAACATATCCAAAAATATTTTTTCTTATTGAATCCAGATTTATTATTTAAAATACCATTCTGGGTGCAATTACCATTTACTCAATGACTGTCAGTAGTTTTCTATTGCTCTCAATATAAAAACAGTCTCCACAACACGACAGAGGTGTTCAGGTACACAATCCAGGCTAATGTTAAAGAAATTTTGGGCATTGTGCATTTGCTTTTTCTGGTGTTGCCTTTCTACCAAGGTTAAAACTCTAGAAATGCCTTTGTTTGTTATGCCCTAACCACTTTCATTATTCCTCAACTTATCCTCCACTCCATTATCTTAATTCTTCCTTTGAATGGTCAAGCTTCATAAGTGTAAGTAAATAATTAATAATAACAGTAATTTGATTCTTACATATTGGTGCATTTTCAAATAAGTTCATGGTCACTGCCATTACTTAGGTCAAAACGACAAATTCTTTTTCTTTTTTTAAGATTTATTTTTATTGTTTTTAACAGAGAGAAACAGAGAGAAGGGGGAAGTGCCCACAGTAGTCTCTATAGGTTTACGTCATTAGTTTTCTACATAGTTTCTTTCCACAGGAGGGCACAGAGCTGTACAGGGTAGGAACTGGCCAGGGGCCTCCCACATAGGAAGCTCATCCCAGTGAGTACCAAACTGGTGATACACCCCAGTGCAGCATATGGGTCCAAATGGGTTGGGGCCAGGATTTGGTCCTTGCACCCCAGGGCTACAAAGCAAGCTATTAATCCACTGAGCCATTCCAGCATTCCCCCACATGACAAATTCTTATTATAGAATTATACAATCTGAAACATTACAGTGATGGATATCTCTTTGGTTCATGAGATTTCTTTGCAAACATGAACACTTACCATTTAAGCAATCACCACTGCCAAATAAAAGTTTCTATCTTGAAATAATTGCAGAAAGTTCTGGAAACATTTTTTTTAGCATCATTACATATTGAATAGCAGTAAAAAGTTATAGATTGATTTTTTGTAGAAAATTGAATTACCATTAAAATTTTAAAAATCTTAAAAGTAAATACTGAAAATAATTTTATTGAAAGAGCTTTTATTTTTCTGTTTATATAATTAACACCTTAGCTATTTTATAAATCTTTGATTTACAATTTTAATTTTAAACAATTTATTGAGGAAAGCTGGGATGGCTCTGTGAATTAAGAGCTTGCTTTGCAGCTCCAGGCACCAAGGATCAAATCCCGGCCCTTGCCCACCTGTGTGGAAAAAAACCATGTCGAAAAAAAACTAATGATGTATAACTATGCAGACTTCTCTGAGCCTTCCCCTTCTCTCTGTCTCTCTCTGTATCTCTTTTTTTCTCTCTGTCTCTGTCAAAAACAATAAAGTAAATCTTTTAAAAATGTATTGAGTTTATTCAATAAAATATTCTCTAATGTATTTGAAAATTAGATAATTTCACTCCAGAGTTAATGCTTATAGATTCTAAAACTATAAATTCAAAATAAAGGTTAATAAACAAATGCAAGTTAATTGTATACTCAGAGAACGCATAAGTTAATTAGACATTTATTTTTAATGTATCTCAAAGAAATTCTTTCTAAAAGGTACTAAATTAATGCCTTTTAGTTTGTAATTGGGTCAAAGGAATTTTTCTTAGAAGCATAAAAAGAGGTGTTTTTTTTTTCTTTTCTGAATTCTCTTCAATGCTGTGCACATCATATATTATACCTTCATTTTTCTTTTATACACTTAATAAATTGAATAGTGGGTATACTTTATTGCATGTAATTTGAAGATAAAGATTCTGGTCTTTACTTTGCCACTAAGAACATCTTACTTACTCAAGGAAACAAATGAGAGGTTCAGACTGAACATGAACATCTATTGAAAGTTGAAAGTTATACGATGTTATGGCTTGTGTAATGTTGAGTAGTTGATTCATGGCGATATGGGATTGGTTTGCTGAAAAACTAAGCTAGAGGCTAAGATAATTTTTATACTAAAACAAGACAAAATCCAATGGAACTGTCCTATTTCAAATGGTACATATAGTCAGTCTACTGATACCTTGAATTTAGCCAAGTGAGACTAGGCTAACTGTATATACTGTTCAAATGGGACAGTATCGTTGTTTTCTGTCTCATTTAAAATGGTACATCTGGTCATTGCAATACTAAACCAAGAAGGATATTACTTTATCTACAGGCTAATGGTACTCAAACCTTGTTCCATGTAACAATAAAGAAGTTATTACAAAGTCTCCATTGTAAGATCCCCATTTTTTTTCAGTAGAGATTCTTATTTAGTAATCTAAGATAGAATAAGGAATGCATTGTTTTTAATAAGTACTCCAGCTACCTTCTGATAATTAGTTCCTCAGGTATGATGAACTAATAGATATTTTAAAAATTAAGGAATAAGGACAGATTAATTTATTTTTATTTAATGCTGTAGTATTATAAGTGATATCTTAGCAAGTGTATGTGTAAAAGTTGCTACAATAAATTTTTATTAAAAATCATGTAATTTTAAATAGAGAAATAATTCTATATATAGTACACTACTGAAAAAATATATAGAATCTATGATCATTTATACAAATAAATGATATTCTATAAATGATAGATGACATATTAGTGATGCACACTGAATATTATAAATAATTTGTGTTATTGGTATTGCATGTCAAGTCCTCCTAAAGATATATGACTTTTTAATAGGGTGCCATTTTATACTATCCCTTCTGTCTAAAGCATTTACACTTGTAATTGGTATGTAAATGTTCATGAAAAATGAAATATTCATAAGGCGAAGAAAATTTTTATGAAGAACAAGAAATTCGATGGATGCTTCTGCAGAAATGAACTATCTGCGCTAAAATGTGACAAGCTTTATAGATGTTCATAATGGTGATTTCTTACTACTTATAAAGCAGTTAGCAATATCAAAATTTGATACTAACAATATTCATTACATTTTACTACAATACAGAAAACCATAGTGCTCATTATTATTTTTAGTCTTATATTTTCTTAACTTGTATTTTTACGCTAATATAAAAGTAATTATATATATTTAAAATTGCATTAAATTATTAACCTTGATATTTTCTCCCATTAGCAGAAAGTTAATTCTAAACCATGGATTCCCATTAGTGTCACCGAATGTTCAGTTTAGTATAATCATTATATTTTCTAATAAAAAGTTTCTGATTTTTAAGAAAATCTTCACTGAGTATAAAATTTTTCTACAACATTTTGGAATTTTATTTGATAAGAAGTAAGTAATTTGGTGCAAATTTACATTACATTCAATATTGTTTTTCATTGTATTTCCAAATTATTTTAAAATATTAATTGATACTCTCCATAAGTTTGTCATATTTATAGACATTTTATTTCTAAGTGTATATTTAAAGCTTCCCCTCGTTAATGCATGCTTTTATATTTACATTATTAATAAGTATATTTTATTGTCAGAAACTATTATTTCTAGTTGCTTGAGATACTGTACCCATTGAGTCATTGACGTTCGCTCTTACCAATAAAATGGACCAACAATGAAATTTAATATGTTAAGTTTCACAATTAAATCTTGTTAGTTTGTAAGTTTGTAGGCGAGATAATATTTTGATGAGAGTGCTAGATTCAGATTCTTGAAAGACAGAATATTTGAATTAGATTCTAAAAATTTGATTTTAAAATGATCCAAAGAGATGGAAGTATAAAGACTTTAACTAGAATGTTTTCTCCCCAAATACTATAAAGGACAAAAGACAAAAGGAAGGATGGGAACATTTCCATAATGTAAAAAATATAAATAACTTAAGCATTGTCCCAAAAGGGTGGGAAATTGAGAGATAAAACCCACTCTCTAGTAGAGACTCCAGAGTGGATATGTCCACAGTCTGAAATCACAGGGTCGAGAACCCCATGTGACAGAGAACTTTCACATCAGACTAGTTTTAAATGTTGGTGACACCAGCTAAGTGTTTCTGATCCCAGTTCAAAGTGTACGAGGTAAAAAATGACAGCAATAGGGGCCTTGGGGCTCTTACCAAGGAGAACATAGTACATGTGTTTCTCTTCATAAATGAAAGATACTTTTGGTCCAAGGATATAACACTGAACATTAAGGAGAGGTAAGATGAAAGAGTATGCCTCAGTGGAGGCCAGAAATGTCTCCTCATGTATAACAGCACATATAGCATGTTTCTCATTTAAATCCCTATGAATTTTGGAAATATAATTTTATTAAAATTTCTAAGTATACATATTTGTATGTTGAAACTAAAAATTATTTTTAAAACTGCCTCTGTATACACCTTAAAATCATGTATAGTATGTATCATTGAAAGAGCAAAAGTTACCTGAACTATACACTTTGTAAGTAACTTTATCATTATATATGATACATAATTCTTGTTCACATTTATAAAATATACACCTAATGCACAGATATCACATAATATATATATATTAAATATGTATATACATACTATATATATATATATATACATACACACACATATATATATATATATATATGAAATGTTTCTTGCATACCTGGTTGGGGTGTTTTCAGATAATAGTAGGTATTCTTTGCTGTTGGTACTACACAAAAACTAGACAAGCAATAGTTTCTTAAAGGTTTATTTCAAGGTGGAATTCTACACTGCATCAACAAACTCTTTTGTGTGCTCTGTGCCAATAAAATGTATTGATATATCTTGGAATTTAAATATTATGCTTACATATGATTTTATAACATTATGTATTAGTTATTTGGAAAATATTGATTTCCCGAGTTATAATGTTGAAACATTTTATAATGATAAAATATCAAATAAAATGACATTAGTTATCACCATCAATGTCATAGAAAAACTCTAAATTTGGAAAAGTGTTAATGTCATGGTACTTAAGAAGAAAGTTCCAAAATTACAATCAATACTGTTGTTTTTTTTCTTAAGATAAGTTGACTCACACTCTTCATTTTTGAGTGCAGCTGTAAAGTCCAAATATCCATGGCTTAACAGTTGTACTCTCAAGTAAAATGGTATTCTAAAAAAAAAAAAAGAAATGCATCTAGTTCAGCTCACAATTCAAACAATTGCCTAAATTATTTTCCTTGAGAGGAAATGTACTTAATGTACTTAAGTATTCATCAGAAATGCTTTTGTATGCTTTTTGTTTTATCACACAGAATAGTAAGAAGATGTTTACTCAGGAGTCAAGATTAAGTAATGTTTACTATCATCAAGAACATTTTAAAGCAAAACTGAAATTTTATTTTTTAGCTGTATGTGTTTTGGTGAAGAATTCAATGATTCTGTATAATTTGATAGTGCTGCTTTGATTCCTGCTAAGGTGCTCACTCTTTTACCCCATCTATGCATATGTCAACTCAGCAAAACAGGCAAATAATGTTGCAGTATTGTTATAAAAGTAGTTTTGAGCTAACGGATTACGTAAAGGTTTCTCAGGGTTGCTCAGGATTGCATAGTTCTTGTGAATCATTTACACCCATTCTATATTGGATTGTGCATGAGGACTGACTTGGTAAATCCCACTCCTTCTCAACAACGTGCTTTAATATTACATTTTATAGATAGAAGAGACAGTCTGAACTTAGAGTGGAAGAACAGAAAAGAGCTTATGAAAGAATTACGCAGTTGCAATTTTTTCTCTTCTGCCATATACACAGTTCATTTCAAAGGGGTTTTTAGTTGACACTGACTAATCATTTCAGCTATTATCCTATTTACAAATGGCTGTATATCACATATAATGGAGAATTTTTTTTTACTGTTACATTTATTAAGGTGACATTGGTTAGTAAAAATTACATAAGTTCCAAGTGTACAATTCTATAGTACTTCTTGTCTGTGTTAAAATATGTGCTCACCACCCAGAGTCAGCTTTCTTTCTATCACCATATATTTAACTCCCCCTCTCCACTCCCGCATCCCCTCTCACCCCTTACCCTCAGGTAACCTCTAAACCAGGGGTGGCCAACAAGTCGATTGCGGTCTACCGGTCGATCGTGAGGCCAATTTTGGTTGATCGTCGATCGCTTGCAATGTCTGGGGTGGAATTCCGTGTACCATGGACTTTGAAGCGATTGTAGAAGACAAAACTGTCTAGCAATAGTTTAATGCATTCTGGGAATTTGCCAAGGTCATAAATTCCTAGAATTCTGACAGCCTGACACTGTGATCTCCGCCCACCCAGACAATACATGTTGACTTATGTGTTACACTTGTCACCGGACGCAACGCGTGAACGCAACAGTTACGACTCGACTCATCGAAGAACACAGTCAGTTCGCTTGAATATTTGGTAGTGTCATACGGTAGCTTCTTTCCTTTTATATTAACAGTATTATTATCAATCAATATTATTTATCCTCGGTGACCACGTTGAGTTTCAATTTTTCTTCTGTTTAAAATGTAAGTACCTTTTCTTTGTTTTAAATTAAATTGCTTTTCTTACCTATCTATTGACTTGATAAGTGAGCATTCTCGGCAACAGATCTCTAAACTGCTGTCATTACACTGAGAGAAAAATAA
>PVKE010029480.1:0-20222 GCA_004027555.1 Craseonycteris thonglongyai | reverse complement strand
TATGAGTGGTGGGTGGGGAATATAACAGCCTCATCACTGACTCCTAGGCAAAATTTTTAAGAAACAAAACTTAAGTTTAACAGTTTTGCAATACCAGCTTGTGATTTATGCTTACTCTAAGTGGAAATCAGGATTGTTTTCAGACTTAAGGTTCAGTATTTTTGAACATAAAAATTCATCTAAGATGTAACAACCAAGTTGAGTAAACTATAACTGTTAAAAATTTTTAGCTTTTCTCAAGTTAGTTCTATTGTAGGATGTACTTAAGCAGTAAGTGTATTTAGGTTAAAGCAGTTGAATTATGTTAAATGTTGCTCTTACGTTGGAACACTTTGGTGCATGTTGAAAGACATGCTTTTTTTTGTAAAACAGTATAGGAGCTGTGTCTACAATTAAAAGTGAAACATTTGGCATGTTTGTTATAGTTTCATTTAATAACTTCTAAGGAACGTAAGTTTAAGCTTTTTAAGTTAATGGGAAAAATTTGAGACACGATACCAGTACTTCAGGATTTTGGTCTTGGTGTTTGTATGAAATTCTGAGGCCTTGATTTAAATCTTTTCATTGTATTGTGATTTCCTTTTAGGTGTATTGCGCTAAGTGAAACTTGTTAAATAAATCTTCCTTTTAAAAACTGCACTTTGTCTTGTCTATGCTTCAGTGTCATGTGGACTGTTTCTTGGTGCTCTATTCCTGCCTGGGGCGTAGGTGACAGTGGCCCACATCTCTGGCTGTGGCAGAGGCTCGGCAGTTGAGGCTGTCTTGTAGATGTCTTCAGACCTCCCTCCAGTACAACTGAAGGTAAACGCAGCTTTGGGGCCTGCACAGACCCTGGTCTGTTCTGCTTGTGACTTGCTAAGCACTTGCACCAAGCAGAGGCGGAAGTGCCCTCACTGCATGTTCTGCATGTCCATGGAGAACCCTTAGGCATGGCTGAGAAGGAAGTGCAAGAGGCCCCAGGTAGCTAGGAACTGCCCTTCCCTATTGCATGGCATCTTGTGAGTTTTGCATTTATGAATCATCTTCAGGAGTTGGCTCATAGAAGGCTTTAAAAATGAATATATTTTTCCCCTTGTTTTAAAGTCCAGTTTAGAGCAAAATTCACTTAAAAAGCTGAGGTACAATACCATGTATTTGAGTGTGAGAATGGCAGTCTAATGAGATGTTTTTCAGTGTATATCCCCATGAATAAGACAACCCCTACTTTCCTAACCCAACATTAATAAATCAGTACATGGGAGTATAAGATGGTCCCCAGTTTTTGGTCAAACTTACAAAATTTTGTCTTGAACAAGGAAAAACAGCATTTGTTTTTGGTAGGCTGGAACGACATTTGCTAGGAAATGCCCCAGCATCTGGAAGTTTGAGGTGCGGTTTCTAGACACCATTAATAGATGCTATTCAGTTAGCCACCACTTGGCATCCTGTGTGTGCTGCTGATAATGCTAAAGGTTTTCTTTCTGGGTGAGGAATGGGTGGGTGTGCTTGATTCTGACAGCCTTGGTGGCAGCATGGTACAAGGATGTGAACTCCCTGCACATCTTCCTACCCTGCCATGTCTTCTGGTAGGTATTGCTCCATGCTGAGCTGTGCACACAGGTGTCACATTTGGAATGCTTCATGTTTTCCATAGGTGTTGGTAATTTCCGGGTGAGGCAGCATGAGCACTGGTGTTTGCTATGTTCTAAACAGTACTACCCCTGGGATCTTGCTGAGTTACCAAGTGTCTTGACACTTGGTGAAAAAGTTCGAGGGTACCTCCCCTGAGTCCTTGAGTTAACTTGTTTCATATAAGGAACGTTTTGGTTGAAAAACAGGAAGAGAAGGGACTAGAACTAGTAAGGCTAATAAGCTAATCTAGAACCATTCTGGTTCCTAGGAATCTTAGTGAACCAGCATCTTCATCTGAGAGCCTGTTAGGAATGATCAGTCTCCACTAGGTAATCAACCTATGCACTTAAGCTTGAGAAGCACTGCCTTAGACTAGCTTCCTTATTGTCCAGGTCAGGGGAAGGTTGTCAGACTAGCGTGTTCCAAAATTCAGGTAGATTGGTATACTCAAAAAGTTCTCTCTGGTTCAGCAAAGTATTAGTAACTGGTACAAGGACTCTTATGAATAATGCTTGAACATTTGTTGCTTGAGTGGGTTAGGGAGGTGAGGTTGGGAGAAGGAAAGTGATAAAGAGCACAGTGTGGGGCTGTCATACACTGCCTGAACTATCAGAACAGTCCCAGGTGGGGAGGTAGTACCCGGCTTCCTTTTGTATGTGCAGATGAGAGCTAAGGCTCCCCAGCAAGATGGAGTCCAAACTGGGTGCATGGAAGAAGGTAGATACTTAACACTAAACCAGCTTGGGTAGTGCTGCAGTATGTCACTAGGCCCTGGATGAGACTTGGGAAAGCTCAGGATACATTACCAGCCAGAGGGTTTGAAAACCTGTAGCCTGGAACCTTTGACTTCTATTTGGGGGAGGGGGTGAGCATGTGCTCAGGTGGGGCTCTAGAGAAGGAAGGCTGAGCCATATTTCGCAACCCACAGATTACACTTGCCCCAGCACTGCTGAAAGTCAGACTCTGCGGGAGCTTCCCCACTGGCATCTGTCACCAGCTGTATCAACTCCCTTGTATATAAGGGAACAACTTTATGCTCTGGTGATAGTCTTAAACCTCATTGGTGGGCTCAATGGCCTACACTGTCCTTGGCTCATCTGGGCAGAGCATACATAACCTGTATCCCAGTACCTAGCAGGTAGGTTCCTAGGCTGTCACCTCAAACAGCCACAGAAGGACACCTTCTGTCCCGAAATGGGGATTGCTCCGAGACGTCCTTCCAACTCTGAAGTTGACACAAGCATCTACAGTTCTACACCACAGTGAAAAATAAATGGTTTTATTGTAGGGTCAATGATAGATAATAAAAGAGTGTGGAATGGCACATCTTTTGACTGAAGCAGGGAAGGCACACTGGGTGGTGGGAGAGGAATGGATTATTCACTGCACTAGTATGACTGACCAAATAGGTGAACTTTGAAAAGTGACTAGCAAAACCATGAAGTTACAGCTGACTCTTAACTAGTAATGCAGCCAGCTGAGAAGGAAGTTTCAGTCCAGAGTTTATCCCATAAGGCTCTGAAAGGAAAGGCCCCATCCTCCAGGCCTGCTGTGGTTCGAGGACCTCATCCGTCCTTTGGCCTCCGGTGAGCCTGGTGCTGTCCCAAGACCTTAGGAGCCAGTGGAGGAGCAGCGCTGCAGGAGCAGGGTGTGGCAGCTGTCACACACGCGCACCGGCTTGGGGTAGGAGGGCAGAGCCAGCTCGTTGCTGGAGCACGCGTTGCAGAAGATGTGGCCACAGTTTCGGCAGTGGTGCTAGAGGACAGAAAGGTGGCAGTCATGGGACACTAGTCTCCCCGTGGCTGCACACCCCCCCTCTAGATATCCAACCCCTTCCCAGAGGCAGGTACCAGTTTGGAAGGGGTTCTAAATCTTAATTTCCATGTTTATGTTCCTGACAAGTCCATGGAGTGCTAGGACGACATGTACTTGCAGGACTTGATGTAAAGAGCTTGCGTCATCCTGTGATGGGCTGCTACGTGGTTCCTCCTGAGGGGCAGTTTTACTGGTGAACAACTGGCACAAACGGCATGGCACCCAGAAGATGCCTCTGCTCCTAGTTGTACAGCACTTCTGCCAACCTACCCACTCCCATCGGGCTAAGTGGACCCTGAAGCAGGTGTAGGGACAGCCAGGGTCCTGCTGGAGCCCCAACCTTCAGCAGGCCTGTGAACAAGGGTGATCTCAGGCAGCCTCAGGAGGGCTGCTTCTAGTTCCCACGGCAATTGGGGAGTTTTACTTTCCTCTTCTCCATAAGAATGTGCATCCACATGGTGGTAGAGGTGGTGGTGGCAGTGTGACAGGCTCCGCCTTTTTTGTAGACTCCCAATTTTGCTTGGGGTCTGTACCTTATCCCAATCAATACAGGACCAAAGGCTGGGCCCAGGACCTTCAGTTCTTGGAACCTGAAGGCAGGTGCAAAGGTAGAAGCAGATTTGCAGGGAGCAAGTACCATACCTATGTGGCCTGTGGGCTTTTGGTCCCACGTGGATGCCTGCTGAGACCTGTTGTCTGGATTCCCCATAAATCTTGTTTTTGACCAACATAGGCAGATTTTGGTCCTGTTAGAATTTTCAATGCTACGTTAACCTAGACCAGTTCTGCACATAAGCAGCCCCAATTCCCAAAGAACACTGCCAATCACTGAAAGGACTGGCCAAGACCCCCACAAAGCAGGTAGGCTGGGGAGCCATCTGAATGGGCCGGCAGACTAGGAAGTGATCAGTGTGGTGGGCCTTTCCCAGAGCCAGAGGATGGAGTGCTGGGGGGGGCGGGGGGTGGGGGTGGGAGGGGGCCGGCCGGGCCTGGTGAGTGCCAGGGGGAAGCCACATACCTTTCTCCGGGAAATAGAGAACTCCTTCTCACACTGCTTGCAGTGTGTTGCTTCATCATCTTTCAGCCAAGTGTGGCCCTAAAAGAAAACATGGACGTCTTGGCTCTTGATGGACCTTTAGCCCAGTGTTCCTAAGAGCACCTGGGTTTCTTTTCTGCACCTGATGTGGTCTTGCAAGACTGTCTCCACCTGACCACAGCTGGAACTCCATGCTACAGACTGGGCCTGCCCTGGGCTTTGGCCTCCCAGCCTCTGCACATTGCACCCCGGGGCCTCCTATTAGCCAGAAACTCACCCACCCCCTGCAATAAAACAGGATCTGGTGCTTGCACCCTCAACCCTGCTGACACTCCAGAGTGGCTCCTGAGCTGGCCAGAGGGTGAAGGGCCAACCCTGTAGGCCAGACTAGAATAGTCTGTGACAGTGGTCCCTGCCAAGGCAGAAGGCCACATGCCATGGAACTAGGAAGTCCCTGCCCACACACCAAGTCCCTGATGTTCAGAGCTACATGAGAGGCAGGTGTCTCCATTCTGCAGAGGAGACAACTACGGCTACTTCTGTCCCACTGGTGGTATTAGCTGTTAAGATTATGTTCAATGCTGGGGACAGACAAGGAGCTTTCATACCACCAGGGACAGTGAAATAAATGGATGGTGACTCAAGTCCAGGTGCTGGTAGGTGCAGTCACCCTTTGGCGCCTCTGACCTGCACGCACTTGGGAGGTGAGTTGCTGTCATTAGGTCTCACTCGTGTTCCTCGTTCATCAGAGGGCGCCACAGGGAAGTGGCTGCTGACCACTGCTGCCGCCAGAGCTGAGGCCCAAGGGCAGAAGCTCCTGCCACGGGGTGAGCCATTCCTTCTGTAGACTGGGAGGGAGCGTCTGCCCCACCTTTCCCACTGTGCCCACACCAGCAGGCCAGCCTGGCCCCTGTACTGGGTCACCTGGCCTCATGCTCCTGCTCTCCAGGGCTGTGCACCATTCTGCCCTCCTCAGACGGTCCAGACACTTGTCCACTTGGGGCCACACTGCCATGAGGCAGGTGACCTGTGGCCCCTCACTTGGAGGAAAAGGTATCAACATTAAAAAAAAAAAAATTCCTAGACCATCTTTTGCTCCTTCGCTTCCTTCATTAGGGCATCTGTGACCTTAGGCCTACTACCATATAGCTGATGGCAGCAGATCAGGACAAGACCTGGGTTCCAGCTGGGGCCTGCCACTTGTCAGCACTGAGTGACAGCTCTGAGCAGCATTTCATCTGAGTGACAAGAACCACCACCTCAAGCACACACTTCTCCCCCAGGTGCACACAAGGTGGCAGCCAGCTGAATGACAGCTCCAGGGCTGACCACATGGACAAGTCATTACCTTCAGTGCCTTATTGACTTCTTTGATGTCTTCCATCTTCAGCTTTGACCTTTGAAAAAGGAGATTCACAGCAGTGAGAGAGGTCTTAAACTCTTAACAAAGCAAACACAGCGACAGACTTTGCAAGGGCACCAACTTGTAAGAGTATGATAACCTGAGTTGTTCCAAAATGCTTCCTTTCCACTTTCTTATAACCCCAGAGTCACCTCAGCCATTGGCTTACGTGACTTGCAATCTGACGCTGAGCCTGTGGACTGAATCTAGCCCAAAGCAGACCATTTATCCTGCAAGGGTTAAAAATGACTGAAATAATTGCAGTCATTTAGAAATTAAGAATTATTTCAAAAGTCCAGGTTTCTGGCTTCTCTGGGCAACCATTCCTGCATGTACGTATGCTGTGTGTGTGGGGGGGTGCTCCTTTATCAGGTGTGGGCTCTCCACCCGCAGAGCAGGAACCCAAATCTGCAGGGCTCTCCCTGCCCTCTTTCCTACTACTTGTTTCATCTAGAACAGGTGTCCTCAAACTTTTTTTTTTTTATATCTTTTTATATTTATAGAGAGTAATTATTTTATCTTCAGTGCATATTTATTTTTATTTTACTTTTGACAGATAGAAAGAGAGACAGAGACAGAGACAGCTAGAGAACCGAACTGTGGGAACTCCCCAGTTCAGCATGTGGGTCCGCCCGGGCCGGAGCCGGGATTCGATCCTCGGTCCTCGGGGCCTCAAAGCGAGCGCTCAACCCGCTGAGCCGTCCCGGCTTTCCCTCCTCAAACTTTTTAACAGGAGGCCAGGTCTCTGTCCCTCAGCATGTCCACCCATGCACACTGCGGGCCCGGGACGAGTCAGCTGCTAAGCAGGACTGGCAGCGTTGGCAAAAACACCTCGCGGGCCGGATAAATGTTTTTGGCGGGTCACCTGTGGCCCACGGGCCGTAGTTTGTGGACCCCTGATCTAGAACATTCAGGTTCAGAGGGCGTGAACATTTTTTTCTTACTCTATTCTTATTAGTGTAAGAACAATTCATTAGTTGTCATAGAAGACAGGCCTGAACAGGGTATACACTGGCATAATTAAACTGGATAAAATGAAATACTATTTGTAATTTGGGGCGGGGGTGGGGGGAGGAGGGATGGTCTGACCCTTAAAAGCTGAGATTAAGCTGAGATTAATTTAAACTGTCATGGGATTAGCCTAGTCTAAGGGTAAGAGTGTCAGGGTTCTGACAGGTTAGACTTTTGGGGAGGGCTTGGGAAACTGAGCTTCAGGGCCTTTGGAGACCCCGTGGCCTTTAGGAATGACCATGGGCGCGCCTTCCCCCGCTACTCACTGTGACCTAGAATCAGGTCAAGAGGGCAGTCTGGTTGCACTACAGCTTCCCTGGGAAATACAATTTGGAAAGAACCCAGATGTTTCCACAACAGCTGGGTAGCTATTTGTGCTGGCTGGGGCTCTGAGGACAGGCTTTCCCTTCTGTCACCTGGTGTGGAAGGAAGAGGAGAGACAGCACAGAGGCAACTCCGAGGTGAGCCCTGCCTGTGTGGGGCAGCCTAGCTGAGGGGAGCCTGGCTGGGGGTATTCTGTATCTGATCAGGCAGTAGCAGTGAGGGGCTGCCAAGAGCAGGGGTTCTTTTACTAAGTCAGGGTCCACCCATGTTTCTGAGGCCCCCACAATAAGAGGGTGTGTTCTGATTCTGCTTGTTGGGTGTCCAGGTAGGAGAGAAAATGGCACTAGCCACTGAGAAGAGGACATGTACCGGGACACAGAACACCCCAAGGTGTCCCTCCCTACCTCTGAACACCACAGCAAACCCAAGGAGCCAGGTGTGTCCCAGCAGCCACCACACCTAGCTTGTTGAGGCTGGCCTGTGCTCCGCACATGGGGGCGATACCTGGACTTGCCCACTCTCCAGGAGAGAGCAGTGTGGGCACTCAGCAGCAGAAGGCAGCAGGCAGGCCTCAGTGAAGGGGATGGGTCAGTAGCCCGTGACCACCAGAAACACAGCATTTCCTTTCTCATTCCCCTTCATACTTTTGTGGGCAGCCTAGAACACTGCCTTATCTAAACTGGTGGCCCAGGACGGCTTTGAATGTGGCCCAACACAAATTCTTACATTATGAGACTTTTTTGGGGACCCTCTTTTTTTCTTAAAAAAAAAGCTCATCAGCTATCATTAGTATTAGTGTATTTTATGTGTGGCCCAAGAAAATTCTTCCAATGTGGTCCAGGAAAACAAAAAATTTGGACACTGCTGATCTAGCTTTCCTAACTTTTCACACAGAAAAATGCTAAGGTGGTGCGTATCTATGTGCCACTTGTGTTTCTAGTTTATTCTCATGCTAGTCCCTACCTCTGAACCTTTCTGGTCACAGTGTATTCAGAACTGGGCCTGAGCCCAGACTGTGCTGGTCACAGGAGCCCGCATCTCTTTAGTCACCACGCTTGTGTAAGGACTCAGGTGGGAGCAGTGAGTCAACCTGGGGTCTCTGTGGGAGTGATGGACCAAGAGGAACTTTTGTTTTTCTCAGAAAGCCATGCTGTGTGCCATTCTGCCTCAGTGGGGGCCAGACCCACCTGTTAGGTAAGCAACAGACAGGATAGCAGAGATGTAAGGTAGAGACCGATTCTTGATGGCTTTCCTTTTGCTTAAGGCAGTTTGAGTTGGATGTTTGTCACTTGCAACCAAGAGTCCTGACTCATAACAGGACAAAGCTGCCCACTGGGTTTGGGAATGCAATAATCACACAAATGGGCAAGTTCCACAAGCTGCAATGTCAGCCTTGACTGTCCTGGCAGGACAGAAACAGCAGGGAGAGCTGTCAAGTCACAGGGGAAACAGAACCCCTTCAGCACTTCCTGGTGCAGACAAGACAGCCGGCACTGACTGTGCAGTGCTGACAAAGGCAGGTGCCCTGCGGCAGCTGCAATTCTCAACCCACAGTACTCCCTGAGGTCTGACTGCAGGCTGAACAAGCAACACACTCAGCACTCATCTGGTTCCCTTAGGACCTAGATACTGAGTTAGTGGACAAGAGCATTGCAGTCACTAGAAACACATAGTCTTAATGAATTAAATCAGCACAGTGTTCCCAAGGCTTGACTTCCTGGGGTGGAGGGGTACGGTCACCCTTGGATAGCTGGCAGGCCTCCCTGACTGGCTCTCCCTCCTCTAACAGGACTGGGGTTTGGGGCTCCAGTCACGTGGTGGGCAGGCTGGTGTGACTCTTTGGAGGGAGGCCGCTGCCTGGGGAGGGGAGTAGGTTCTTACTGGCTAAGATGCAGTCCCATTTCCTGGAGGGCTTGCTCCTGCTCATTGCAAACCTTCTGTAACTCTGCCTTCTCATCTTGGAGCTCCCGCAGCTCCTAAAATGAACAAAACAGATGCCCGACACAGAATTCAAACTCCCTTTTTATAAGGTTTAGTAATCACAGTAAGCATGTCAGAATGTATTTCAAGAGCAAAAGGCAGTATTGTGGTGGTAACCTCCTTCAAGTCAGGCTGATATCATGGGTTATTTCTCATTAGCTAACTTTTCCAGAATGGGCAACTGGAAGGTAAGCAGCTCCACAGCGGGGACAGTGACGTGAGTCAGGAAGCAGTTTTCAGGCACACTCAAAACAGTCACTCTCATAGGGCTTTGCCTATCCTTGTTCCTATTTTTTTCTAAAAACACAACTACTTAAAAAAATATACAGATGAACCTTATGTAAAAATGTAGCTTGCATGAGTGAGGGCTCGTTTGAATAAACTCTTTTTAGAAAGGGACGGTCAAATTTCCTGAGAATAAGCAAGGCTGATGAAGGGCAAGATATGGGGTCTCATCTTGGCAAGAGTGCGGCAAGACCGTCCAGAGGCCCTGAAACCTTGTGTAGCATATGTGCATGTGGGCAGCAAGGCTCATGAGGGGACAACAATGTTGGTAACATGTATAATCTGGGGCCAGTGTACCTGGAGGACACAGGCTGAGGGCCTAGATGAAAATCTAGAAAAGCTGGGTCTAAGGCTGACCGTGGATAGCAGTGGGGGACCCTCCATAGCCATCCCTGGACCTTCTGCCTGTTCCCACAGGCTCACAGGGTACCCTGAGGTTCACTGGTGATGTTAGACACTTCATTTTACTTCTTCTTTGAGTGTGTTTGGGAGAGTGCAGAATTCAAAACTTAGACCAAAGTATTCTGAAGTGGAGAAAAGGGGGCATGGTCCATGACACTGCAGAACTTTCTAGAAGTCCTCTTCTGCCCTGTTTCCTCCCCTCTCCGAGCCTGAGTGGCTCTTGAGAAACCTCCCTCCTCTGTAGCGATCCCCAGCTTTGGCCTAATGGACTCTCAGGAGAGGCACCAGGTACATTCCAACAAAAATCAAAAGGGTCTTCCAGACTCATTCAAATTGTGCAGTGGTACTCATTAACACGTTCACAACAGAACCAGGTCTGTAAGCTGTCCCTGCCCCAAGGATCCTCCTCCAGAGAAGGTGAGGTGCAGTAGGCTGCCTGCAGCTTGGCAGCATTCCCGAGACTGGCACCAACCCTACCAGGAGAGGCTGCAGGCCAGAAATAGTCTCTAGCTCTCTAGGCGGCAGCCATCTCTGACCAGAATTGCTAGGTCCCTTGTGCCTTCTGGGGAGACACCTAGTGATTTTATAGTAGGGAAAGGACTGCAGACTTAACTGAATCTCACAGGAGGTCCCATTCCATAGTCAAAGGACAGTGCTGTGCTGGCATTCCCACTTCCCTTTTCTCTGACACTTACCCTCAAGACCTAGGCCATGTGAAGCAAGGCCTCTGGAGGAGCAAGGTGACTCCCAGGAGGCGGTGGGAGACTTAGGGCCCTAGTCCAGGTGGCTTCCCAGGAATGGCCCAGACCAGGTGGATCTTGGAACACAGGACCCCTACGCTGGGCAGATTGGTCAACCCACCTCTGGGGTGAAAGTGTGGACTGGCATTGGCTGACCATGTTTACTGGTTACTACCAGTTTTCTCTCTTGAAAGCTTTACCACCCATTCTCTACACAGTAGCTGGTGAGGGTCTTAAAATGACACAGACCGTGCCCCTCCGACAGCCTCCTATTGGAGCTCAGCAAATCCAAATCCGTTCACATAGCTCTGAGAGCTGCGATCGGCTCTGCCCACCTCAGCTCCAGCACCCCGTTCCTCAGCGCATCGTTCCACAGCCATCCATGCTGCCTTCTTCTTCTGTCCAGTGCCAGAGCCTCATACTTCCTGGTGTCTCTGCCCAGAACTCTGCCCAGCTATCCCTTGCTTGTCCTTCAACTCTCCAGACCACCCTTGCTCCACTGTGGGGACAGTTCATCTTAACTCTCTTCACGCACTCACCATTGAGTCTCTGGCTTTCGGACTGGCTCTAGTCTGTCTGCCTTTTTTCTTAGAGCATGGGCTCCAAGGGTGTGGAGACAGCATCCCAGACCCCAAGCTGCTGGTGCTGGGGCCCGGCTCTGCGGCTGTGGGGTTGGGTGTATTGGCAGGCTCTTAGCAGGACTTTCTGGAGGCTCCAGAAGCCCTTGTCTTCCCTAACACAGGCCATCTTACCTTCTTTAATCCTTCTACTTGCTGTAGCTCTGTTTGGAGTAGAGACGAGGTGTCTTTCTCGCACTGTAATTCTCGCTGAAGAGCTTGTCTTTGCTCCTTTTCTAATTTCAACTCTTTCTCTAGGCTTGAGCTGTTGTCCCAAAATGAATGTTAGTCTCAATGGGAGATTTTCATGGAAAATCCACAATCCACAGCCCTGTTTACTGCCCAGTAAATGGTGAACTCTTAGGGCTCTGAATTGCCATGCGAGCTTCCAGACTATTCAACAAAGCATGGGAATAAGGCTCCCTCTCCCCCAGGGCCACCTGTACCTCTGTAAGAAAGACCAGGGGCACGTGAGAGAAGGCACGTGCAGCATACCTGACAGTTGTGCGAATGGGAAGAGCTCTTGGACACTCAGGAGCATGCGTAGTCCCCCACTGACATGGACAGCAATTGGTGGGGGGTGGGCGGAGCACAGTGCTTATTCTACCTTTTCCACCCTGAGCCAGCTGACAAAGGGGATTCTGGGGGGTTGGGAAGGGGCCCTGGGGAGGGCAGGAAAGCCCTTGAGGCCAGTTCCTCACTTGTGAGATAGGAACGCAGACATCTCTCATCATTGGCCTTTTCACTTTTACTCCACACACATGAGCTCACCCAACTCTGGTTTTGCAGGGAACCCTATAGTGGGCTGCCATGCCAGCCGTGCCAGCCACCATCCACCAGGGCACTTACCACCGTCCGTGCAGCTGGGACAGCTGCTGCTGCAGTGTGCCAGTCCTGCTGCCCAGTTCCTGCTGCAGCACCTGGCTATGAGCCTCAGCAGCCTGCCTTGCCCGCTCCGCATGCTGCACCCTAGAGACCAGCAGAACTTTGTGGGAAGGCCCAGGCCTCGGCACTTAATCAAAGGATTGCTAGTATTCATGCTGGCGTGCATTTCTTCTATTTTTAAACAAATATATGGTAAAACTGACCTGTATGTGTGTGTGTACAATTCCATGAATTTTAGCCACAACACAGTTCCATCACCCCAAAAAATGCCTTAGTACTGCCCCCTAGAGCCACGCCTTCTTCTACCCTGACCCCTGGCAACTGCCATTCTGCTCTGACACCATGGCTTTGTCTTCTTGAGAATGTCACAGAAGTGGAATCATACTTTGTATAACAGGGGAAGTCAGGATGGCTCAGTGGGCTGAGTGCTTGCCCTGCAGCCCTGGGTCTGAGGATTGAGTTCAGCCCTGGCCCCTGTGGACCCATATGCTGAACTGGGGTGTGCTTCTCATGTGGGAGGCCCCCGGCTCACAGGGGTATGCTTCCCATGAGGGATGCCCCTGCCTGGTTCCTGCCCTGAGTGGTCCAGCACCCATGTGTGTGGAATGAAACTATGTCAAAAACTAATGACATGCAACTATAGAGACTGCTCTGGGCCCTCCCCCTTCTCTCTGTCTCTTTTTCTCTGTCAAAACAATAAAATAACGTATTTTTCGGTCCATAAGACGCCTCCCCCCCACCCCCAAGAAAGTGGAAGGAAATGTGTGTGCATCTTATGGAGCGAATACTGCAAAGAAGAGTGCATGTTGGGGACCTTAATGATGCCGTGGGGAAGCCTGCAGCCAGATCAGAAAGCAGGGACTGCACAGAAGGAGAGCGGGTCCAGGCAGGTCAGGTGCATATTATGGAGTGAAAAATACGGTAAATCTTTAAAAAACAAAACAAAAAAACACTCCTCAGGCTGATTTCTTTCTCCTGGCATAGTATCTCTGAGATCAATCCAAGTGTTTGTGTGTACCAATGGTTCATTCCTTTCTACAGCTGAGTAGTATTTCAGTATATAGACCAGGCCTGGGAAGACTTTTTCAGGGCAAGGGCTACTTCTCCAAGTGTCGAGTCATTAGCTATATGTATTTTATCATTCAAGTGGTCACCTCAAAATTGCTTGGCAGTCCACAGATAGACCACAACTGACATCTTGCCCAGGCCTGGTATAAAGTTCCAGTTGGTTTATCCATTCCCCTGATGAAAGATATCTGAGTTGCTTCTAGTTTTTGGCAATTATGAAGAGGGCTGCTATAAATGTTTGTGGATAGGCTTTTGTATGGACATAACATGTTTAGTTTTATTATAAGAAATGGTTTCCAAAGGGGCTGTAACATTTTGCATTCCCACCACTAATGTATGAGTTCCAGTCATTCCATAGCCTGGCCAGCATTTGGTGTTGTCATTAATAAACTATTTAGCTGTTCTAGTGTGTGCAGTAGCATCTGAGTGTGACTTTAAGGTGAACTTTCCTAATAGCTAATGGTGCTGAACATCTTTTTGTGTGCTATTTGCCATCCTCTTTGGTTAAGTATCCAAGTCTTTTGTCCATCTTTTTTAAAGATTTATTTTATTGTTTGAGAGAAAGTGAGAGACAGAGAAGAGAGGAGGCCCCAGAGCAGTTTCCATAGTTGCACATCATTAGTTGTGACATGGTTTCATTCCACACAGGTGGATGTAGGGCGGTGTGGGGCAGGAAACAAACTGGGAGCTTCCCACATGGGAGGCAAGAAACTTAGCCACCAAGACATCACAGCAGTTATGAGTTACACCTGACCTTACAATTCCAAGTGCTCAACCTGCTGAGCTATTCCGGCATCCCTTGTCCATTTTTAAATCAAACTGTTTGTTGAGTTCTGAGAATTCTTTATATATACTGGATACAAGTCCTTTGTCAGATATGTGATTTGCAAATGTTCTCCTAATCTATAACTTGTCTTTTTATTCTCTTAACCATGTCTTTCACAGAATAAAAGTTTAAATTTTGATAAAGTCCAATTTATTAAGTTTTTCTCTCATGAATCATGCTTTTATGTCATATCTAAGATCTCCTCTACCCCAAGGTCACAAAAATTTTCTCCTATTTTCTTCTGAAAGTTTGATAGTTTTAAGTTTTACATACAATGATACTATATATTGAGGTTAATGCTTTTTCCTTATGGATGTCTGATTGTTCCAGTGTCATTTATTGAAAAGATGATTCTTTTTCCATTAAACTGCCCTAGCACTTTTGTAAAATATCAGTTGCCTATATTTGTGTGGGTCTATTTTTAGACTTTATTTTGATCCACTACTGACCTGATATTTAAATGTGGCAATGACAAGAAGCTCACTGGAGAGTCCTGACCCAGAGAGGACAATGTGACACAGTAGCTGAAAGGCTGACTAAGTGAATACATGCTGAGAAAAGTGGGAAGCCAGCCCCCTTGCTGGCAAGATCACAGACCCCAAGGACGGCCAACCCAACCTGTGTGTACTTTTGAGAGAGACTCTGAGTAAGTCACCAGGCTTGGAAAATGCCCAGCACCTTCTAGGGAATACCTGCCAGGGTATAAAAGTGATTACCTTTGCTCCATCTGTTTCATGCTGGACATAACTTGACTGATTTTTTCTTCAAAACATGTGATAGCTTCATTCTTCTGCTGTAAACTGCTTTCTGCATCCTGTAAAAACAAGGCAAAGGGGTCAGACTGTGTCTTTTTCACACTCAATTAAGTGGGGTTTGACTGTTCACCTGGGATTTTTATGACACTTTCAAGAGTGCTTTGTTAATTGCAGATTTTCCCCAGAGCCCTGGAAGGCAAACTGGGTCAAGGCTCCCAGCACTACCAACAGAAAGAAAGGCAAAGAGGCTTTTTCCCCCTCTATTTATGGTCTATGCTCCTTTTAGAAAAGGACCTACAGAGTTGGAGCTGACTCAACTTATGGAGCTGTTGGCACATGCCATTCACAGCCATGAGCTCATCTGACCCCTGCAAGGTTCTCACAGTAAGTGTTGTTAGCCCCACTTCTCTGAGCAAGAGGGAGGCTCAGAAAGAGAAAGCACCCAGAAGCAGCTAGTGTGCAAATGCAGTGAAGCTGGGTTCATACCCATGACTATCCGACGTTGTGAGTCCAGGTAACCATGGCAGATGCTGAGTGACCAGGACACAACAAAAGAGCACTGTGCTCCTGAGTGTCTACAAGAAACATTCTTTAAAAAGATGCAGAATGGCTGAAGACAGAGGGAAGTCCTAATAAATTTCTAGCAAATAATATACAGACTGCATTCTTTAGCCTTTAATGCAACAAAATCAGACATTAATAACAAAAGAATAGCTAGAAATCACCTCATGTCAGGAAACTAAATAGTATATTACTAAAAAACAAATTGAGCTAAAAAAAGAGAAATTATGAAATACTTAAGAGCTAAAAGACAATGAAATACAGTGCAATATTTCACACTGAAGATGCCAATAAGTGTAAGACACACCTGAATTAAAGAATGAAAGAAAAAAACTGCTACTTGAAACACGTCATGCCATTGACTCTAATATGCGATCTTAATTTCAGAGATGCTAAAATGTAAAAATGTACTTCTTAGAAGATGAGTTTTTTGTCAAAATTTGAGGTCAACAGCTAAAGCAGTACTTATGGGTAATTTTTAACTTAAAATTTTTTTTTATTTATTAAGTTAAATTTATTGGGGTACCATTGGTTAACATTATATAATTTTCAGGTGTACAAGATTCTAATTCGACATCTGTGTACTCTATTGCATGTTTTCCACCTTAAGTCTAGTTTCCTTCTGTTACCATATGTTTGACCCCCTGTACCCTCTTCACTCTCTCCCCACCTCTCTTCCTTCTGGTAACCATCCTTCTTTTGTCTGCATCTATGAGTTTGTTTTGTTAGTTTGTTTGAGGCAATAAACTGAATGAGAAGAGATATTTGCAAATGATACCTCCGGTAAGGGTTTGATATACAAAATATGTAAGGAACTCATATGACTTAACACCAAAAAGAAACAATCTGACTAAAAAATGGGCAGAAGACCTGAATACACATTTTCCCATAGAAGACATAAAGATGGTCAATAGACAGACATATTGACCATTGAAAAGATGCTCAATGTCACTAATCATCACTAATGCAAACTAAAACCACAATGAGATACCACCTCACTCCTGTCAGAATGGCCATCATCAATAAATCAACAAACAATCGTTGGCAAGGATGTGGAGAAAAGAGAACCCCCTCCATGTACTGTTGGTGGGACTGCAAAATGGTGTAGTCACTATGGAAAACAGTTTGAAGGTTCCTCAAAAAATTAAAACTAGAACTATCGTGTGACCCAGCAATTTTACTTCTAGACATTTATCTGAAGAAATCCAAAACAGTAATTCAAAAAGATATATGGGGGAAGCTGGGATGGCTCAGCAGGTTAAGCGCTCTCTTTGAAGCCCTGGGGAAGAGGATCAAATCCCGGCCCCAGCCCATGTGGACCCATATGCTGAACTGGGGTGTGCCTCCCATGTGAGAGGACCCCAGTTCGGTCCTTGCTCCTCAGTTTGGCCCCTGTTTAGAGGGGGCGTGCCTCCCATGCAGGAGGTCCCCAGCCCAGTTCCCAACTTGAGTGGCCCCCGCCCACCTGTGTGGAATGAAACCATGTCAAAAACCTGAAGGCATACAACTATGAAGACTGCTCTGGGCCCTCCCCGTTCTCTCTCTCTCTGTCAAAAACAGTAAAATAAATCTTAAAAATATATATATATATGCACTTTATGTTGTAGCTTATTTACAATAGCCAAGATATGGAAGTGACCTAGATGTCCATAAATAGATGGAATGGATAAAGAAGTGGTACAGATATAGAATGGAACATTACTCAGTCATAAAAAAAGAACAAAATCTTATCATTTGCAATAACATAAGATGGATCTAAAGGTTATTATGTTAGGTGAAATAAATCAGACAGAGAAAGGGAAATACCATATGATCTCACTTACTCATATATGTCAATCTAAGAAACAATATAAACAAAACAGATATACTCATAGATAGAGAGACAAACTGATGGATGTCAGATGAGAGGGGTGTTGGGAGTCTGGATGAAAAAGGTAAAGGGATAAGAAAGTACAAATTGGTAGCTACAAAACCATCATGGGGACGTGAAATACAGTATGGGGAATATAGTCAATAATGTTGTAAAGAGTATGTACAGTGTCAGGTTGGTACACAACTTATTGGGGGACCACTTGGTAAGTCATACAAATGTGTAATCACTGTATTTTACACCTAAAACTAATATAATATTGTATGTCAATCATAACTGAAAAATAAATTAAAAATGACACGTTTTAGAATAACAAATATGAACACTTTGGAATGTTGGCAAAGAGAAAATGGAAGGATGGGGAATGAAAGGAAATATGAACATAGTAAGAGGTGTTTTACTATTGGGTGCCCCAAACTGAAGGATAAGCCTGATCCTTGTGCATGTGAAGCTGGGGGGCGGGGAGGGGAGGAAAAACAGGAGCTATAAGAGGATGTGGGCCAGAGCTTGCCATAGGAAAACTGATATTGCAGCACTGACTCAGCAGTTGGGGTTTGGCACTGTCAAGCAGATGTTACAAGCTGGAGAGCTGGTGACCACTGTTAGTTATGCAGTTAGTAAAACTCATTTGCCCAAACCTGGCAAATGGACTCCTTGGCAGCTGTGCTGTGGGCTGCAGCTAAGAGTGAGAACACCAGTACATGTGGCAGGGTGTAAACTGGTGCTGTGCACAGGGGTGTGCAGGGAGATGGGCGGGAGGAGAGCCAAAGGTAGGGGCCTCACAGGTTTGAAAAGCTGCTGCTTCTGATCCTGAGAGGGGACTGAAGACTGAGCAGCGAAGGCCCCTGACATCCTGTAGGAGAGGTCAGGTTAGGGTGCTTTCTTCACACCTTGGGTCAGTTGTTTCACATGACTACCCATTAATATGAGAGACATTGACAGAGTATGAAGACCTGTGTTTAATAAATGAGTCAGTAAACTGTGGTCATTGACACATGAACTGAATGGAAACAAACAGAGCAGAGGCTATGACTAAGGGTTCTGTATTATCAAAACCATGAAGTCAGGCCTGAAAAGAATCAGTAACTGATCCCTAAAACAATGTCCAGGCCAACAAACCCATACCACCAGAAGTTGGCCATGAAATCTGTGTTGCTGCCAGGAACGCCATGCTCCCCAAGAGCCCTCTAAATATGCCACAGAAGACGGTGGACCTCTCAGGGGGCATGCAGGAAGGCTGAAGCAGGATTGCCAGACATGCTAAGAAATGGTGCCTCGTAACCACTGGGCAGCCTTTGTACTTCCTGCCCAGAGGATGGATGATTGCTACAGGCCATTCCCTTTGCCCTTTCCAAACAGGCATTTATTTGTAGGTATCTTTTCTGCTCCACCATTTGATGCTGGGCAGAATGGGTTAATATGAGAAAGACAGCACATCTTCTGGTTCAAACACAGGCCATGTGGACCCAGGGCTGTGGACTTTGAGGATGCAGGGACTGGAAGGAACTACCTGGAAGCTCTGTGGTAGAAACAACTGCAAAGGGGACCCAAAAAATCCTGGAATTTATTAAAAATTGTGTATTTATTCTTACATGTTTAAACTTGTCACCTTCAAAGTACTCTCCATTTGATGTAATACATGTATTGAGACACAGTATTCACTGCTCAAAAGAGTTTTTGAATTCATTAATTTTGATGCCTTTTAGTGCTTCTGCTGTTTTTTGTTTCATCTCTTCCACATTGGCAAAATGTTCCTCTGAGGATTCTTTTCATCCGAGGGAACATAAAAAAGTTGCTTGGGGTGAGGTTGGGTGAATAGGGAGGGTGGGGTCTCCAGGTCTCACCGATTTCCATAAAAAACTGCTGAACACTCAGCGTGGTGTGGGCAGGTATGTTGTCATACTGTATGTTTTTTGTGTAAATTACCCATTATTAAATGGGCAAACCTGTTGAGCCTCCAAAAAAAATTCACTGAAGCCAAATGCAGTCTCATATTAACAGCAGCTGGTACACAGATGCAGATGGGTTCCTAGAAATATGATCTAGCAGGGGAAGCCTATATTACAAGGGTCTCACCCTCCAGAAGATAATTCCAGGTTTTTTGGGGTCCCCTTTGTATGTCTACCATCTTGTTCTCCCCTTCATCCAACTTACAGCCAACAAGTGACAGCCCCATATGCCCCCTGTAGCCAAGTGTGGCCATGCTGACTAGCCCTTTTCCACGTGATCGAATGGAACAATGTATGCCACCTATGTCTCACTGCTTGAGTGAAAATCCCCGGTGCTGGACTTCTGCCTGCTTCCCCCTGCCTCTTCTACTGGAAAGAACAGTGACAACTGGAACGGCTTTGAGAGCTAGATCTGCCATTAGCCTGAGACCCTGAATGACTGTGGGAGCAAAACTGCTGGTCTGAAATGCTCTTCGCTGAACTATTATGTAAGACACAACCTTCCATATTTCTAAGCCCGTTATTATAGTAGTTTAGTGTCCCCTAACATACATTCACATTCTGTCTATATAATGACCCCAAAGAGATGAAAACATGAAAAAACCAAAATAGATAATTGGTTAGGAGGGTGAAACTCCTTTTACTTTGATTTTCTGATCATGTAATCATTTTAAAAAGACAGGCCAAAATAACGCAGTTTATTGGGACTCTGCACTCACATTGCTTTTCACTTTGCTGTTATTGCAAGTGAGGCTGAAACCACACGCACAGAAGAGGAAGTGGGACTGTTTTGGCACTAGAGTAGGAAGCAGGGCTTCAAAAAGTCTTGAGGGGAAGCCGGGATGGCTCAGTGGGTTGAGCGCTCACTTGCAGCCCCGGGGACCGAGGATCAAATCCGGCCCCGGCCTGTGTGGACCCATATGCTGAACTGGGGAGTGTCCCCAGTTTAGTTCTCACCGGGGTGAGACCTGGGCCCAGTTCCTGCCCTGTGCAGCCCCGCCCACCTGTGGAATGAAACTATGTGGAAAAACCGATGATGTGCAACTATGGAGACTGTTCTGGGCCCTCCCCCTTCTCTCTCTCTC
>PVKE010029479.1:0-20222 GCA_004027555.1 Craseonycteris thonglongyai | reverse complement strand
TTTCATCATTTCTTATCGCTGAGTAGTATTCCATTGTGTAAATGTACCACATCTTCTTTATCCAGTCATCTATCAAAGGGCATTTTGTGATGTGTTTTAATTCTTTTAAGTCTGTGAGTTCTTCCTCCATCTCTTTTATCGTCTTTACAATTAATAATCTTTTGAAGAAATCAATTGTTTGACCTGTAGAGTTTTCCATAATCTGTATATGTGCTGCTGAAGCAAGCACTGAGTTTCCCATAGTCTGAATCTTGCTAGTTGCATCTTGCTGATACACACACACACACACACACACACACACACACACACATACACACACACTCTTCTCTCTCTTTCTCTCTCTCTCTCTCTGGAAATTATCCAGCTATGTAACTGTTCTCATTATATTGACAATGGCTGGATTTTTTTGTTCACAGCCTTTGCATATAATTCACACACATACATATGTGTGTGTGTGTGTGTGTATAGTTTTTGGCAAGAATAATTCATAAATGGTGTTGTGTTCTTCCATTATGAGCTTCTCTTTCTCTTTGTGATGTGTCAGTCATGGATGCTCAGCACCTGCATCTTTTAATTCCCTAGAGGTGACACAATGGTGATTTTATAGTATTGTTATGGACTGAATGTTATGGGACTGGAAGTTTGTATGTTGAAATCCTAACCCCCAATGCGTTTGTGATGCTATTAGGAGGTGGGGCACTTGGGAGGTGACTAGGTGGTGCCCTCATAAATGGGATTAGGACCCCTGTAAAAGACCCCAGAGCACTCTTTCACCTCTTCATCTTCTGCCATATGAGGACACAGTGAGAAGACGGTCATCTGAGAACTAGAAATTGGGAGTTCACTAGGACTTGACCATGTTGACAGTGTAATCTCTGAATTACAGCATCCATTGCTTTATAAAAAAAATCTCTGTTATTTATAAACCACCCAGTCTATGGTATTTTCTTATAGCAGTCCAGGTGGGCTCAAGAACAATAATTTCTTCTTCATATATTTGCAGGTAGGGCTGAGATTTAAAAGCCTGACTTGAGCAGGTGCCATTGTTAGTAGAGAGATGAAATGGCATGCCTGAGAAGGAGTGTGGAGGGACAAGGGGCAAATTCAAAGCATTTGAGACAGTACGAAATCCATGAAGAAGAAGGTTGTCTGGGTTGTTTATATCTAAAATTTAGCTAGCTGCACACATGTGACCCAGTTACAATTGTTGAGTATCTTGCACCAATCCCAGTGATCATATCATGGTAGAAGTCTGAAATGTATGATGATTTTTGACATTTTCATGTGCTCTGCTTTGAAAAAAGTCTTTCCCTTTAAACCTGCATTCAGATTGAGGAACAGAAGGGGCTCAAGTGATGATGTTTTAGTCTGCCTGGAGAATGATGAAATAATAGAAGGCATCTGTGCAAGGAATAGCAAAGTTTTGAGCCAGTGAGCATTTCCATGTAATCAACACAAAAATACAAAGCACTCAAGCAGACATTGTGAGCCTTTTGAAGGAAATAGGAAACTCACAAACCAAAGAAAAGATGGGACCAATGAAATATATCTGGTGGCAAAAATGGCAGAAACCTAAATGGATATAAAGAAAATCTGCTTCTGTTGTACATCATGACTAGAGTGGGGGTTTCATAAGGGTAATAGCTAGGGATTGAAGAAGGTTAGCAAACTTCCTGCAGGAATTGAAGCAAGTGTGGAAGGTTCCCTGGAGAGGAGTACCTGGAGTCTTTGTGAGAGAGGAGGGGGAACACTTGGAATAAGGTCTGGAGTTGGGGTTTCCTGAGGCTAAGGTCAGATTGAGGAAGCATCCACCCCATCAACAGATACAAGTGAGTTTCTGAATTATATTTCTGAAAATGTGCTTGTGTGGAAGATGGTGTGTGTTTTTGCCCAGAAGGCATAGTTTTTAAAATCCCTTCGACTTCTCAGTTATGTTTACAGTCCATTCCCGTTATTTGTGATAGCTATGTTTTACAAATGCACCATGAACATTGACTGCTGAAATGCTGAACCCTTGCTTTTAAGGGATATGTTACAGAGTTAGGTTCCTGTGAGACTCTGTCACAAGTGATTAATACATAACCCTGTTTTATGTGTCTCTGTTTAAAGACATCTCATATAATATATATATATATATATATATATATATATATATATATATATATATAATTTGATTCATTAACATTGAACTTGTGGCCAACAGCACTGTGACTCATGCCTGAACAAAGCTTATCTAATACATGTCACAGCCTTTTTATGCTCAGGAATACTAGATAGCACTTTATCACTATGTTTGGGGGCTATTTTATACAGCAAAATCACCAACAAAAGCCATAAAAATGTAAAAAGTGTGGTATTTAAATAGATGACAAAAAACAATGCTTGTTTGCATTATGAGAGCTGAAATAAGAAGGCAGAGTGTCTCGTTGTTTAGCCTCAGCTGGGAACATGCCTGTTGGACATCTCAAAATTTTAACTATTTGCACATGTTCATGAATGACCATGGAGGTGTCTGAGTATTGATTTGAGGGATATTAAAAATTTTTAGTGAGTAGGTGAATTTGCAAATATGGAATCTGTTAATGAGGATCAACTGTAATTTGAAAAGCAGTGTTGAAAGAGAAGTGTGGGGTGGGGGTGGGGGTAGGGTGGAGAATTGCAATAGGTTTTCTGGAGTTTTCCTGTATCTTCAGGTCATATTATTCAGCTACACATGTGAATCCCGTTGAAAAAGTCCTTTATGTTTGAGGGGGAAGAAAGAAAGAGAGAAAACATGGCCCTCAGAGAAATAAGAACAAAATGCAGGCACTGTGTAGAGCTTAAGAATTCAGGAAGTGGGGGCAGGAGAGTCATGGGAGAATGCTCTGGATCAGGGTAACTGAGTACAACAAGCTAGGACAGCGATGAGGAAAAGGAACAGGCGGAAGTATGAGGCCACCGTAAATGCTGGAGCCACCCTGCGATTCAGGGCAGTGTAGTAAAAGCTCTGATAGACTGGCTCTTTGCAAAGAGCTGCTATACTTCTCTCCTGCGTAGAGCTCTGGGACAGAAGTTTTCACTTTCAGTCAGTTAGGCTACCCCCTGAGGGTTGCTGGAAAGGAGAGGACAGCCGGAGGTGCTTGGTCCACTCTCTCAGACCACATTAGAGATGCCTTGGGTAGAGGCCTCATGCCACAGACTTACTTGCGGACAACTTAAGGAAGGATGCAGAACTATTTTTCACTTACAAAGAGAAAATTAAAGCTAGAGATTTGATCCTTTAAGAGGTCTTTGAACTTATAAACACAGACACATATGTGTCAAGAATGGAAACTGGCAAAGACTGTATTCCATAGTTTGAACTTAATTGCTTTTGGTATGTACTTGAAAAGATAAAATATCCTGAGACGTTTAAGTTTAGAAAGTCGTTCTGTTGTGCTGCACAGTAAGTAATTTTCACAAAGTTTTGGCTGAGATATTCAGTATCAATATGCAGGAATGGTTTCAATATGTGGTAGGCCAGTAAAAACAAAGTCACTGTGACCCACGCTTTGCAGATCTAAGAGGGACAGAGGAGCAAGTAGCGATAATGAATTCCAGTTTTGGGGAAATAATGTAACTAGGCAGCCACTCGCCTCCGTCCTGCATCCTGCTCCGTGTGTCCTCAGGGAGGTGGGCACAATGCTACGATCAGTGACTTTTAAGGGGGGCATTGACATGATGTGGTCATTGTTGAGGCAGTAAAGTAGACCTCATAGAAATTGGGAGTGCTGGTTTTATCTGAAATTGTGGAACCCGAAGAATTGGCCACTGGGCTTGGAAAACTCACATTAGCAGAAATCTCACTGGGAGGAAAGAGGACCCCCTTCCCTTGAGTTGCTGCTTTCTGTGCAGGCAGGAATGTTGTCCGGACCCTTTGACCCACCTCTGGGACAGTCAGATCCAGGTACTGGGGTGAGGAGGCATGCTCTCCACCCTTGCGTTAGTTCTGTCAAATTCCCTTCCTCTTATATGAGGCGGGGGTCTTTCCTTCCTGGCATTAAAGTGGATTGAAGCATATGTGTGGGACAGGGGAAGGGGTCATGAGAAAAGGTAGGGTATCTGGAAACCTACCCGCCATGCTGAAATAGTACACAAGATATGGAGACAACTTTTAATTTCTTACTGAGCTATAATTGACATAATATTTTAGTTTTAGATGTGCAACGGAAAGAGTCCATATTTGTTTATATTGCAAAATGGTAAGTCTAGTTACCACCCATCATTATGGAGACTATTTTTTGTAATTGGTTATCTTTTTCTGGAGCCCCTATTTGTAGAGTAGCCCAAAGAAGTCACATTTGCTTATTAACACTGGTTTCTTCTGGTCTGCAGCAATATTTGCCAGGCAAGCTCAGATTGTATGGGCTTAGTCTTTCTCTTTCAGCTTTCTCCTCTCAACCCCTCTTCTCTTTCTCCCTGAGTGACATCTGGGCACAGGGAAAGGCTTGCACCAGCATTGTCTAAACTTTTGGGTTCCCTTCTGCTTAGTAGCTGCTTGTTAGTGGTAGGTGTCTTTGGTTGGTGAGTCTCATGATGGTCTAGCCGGGTGCAAACAGTGCGTGGTGGTTGCCCCTAGGGTTAGCATTCTGTTTTGTTTCTGTAGATCCTCTGAGGCTTAGCCAGGAACTCCCATGAGAACCTGGCTTTAGGTGGTCTACTTTTAGCTTCTACTATAGGGTTCTTGTGCTACATGCCAGGCAACCCCTTAATAAACACTTTCTTAATTCTCAGCTACCTTCTCCCATGTCCACCACAGGGCTACTAGGGAGCTTTTGCATGTCCCATGTCAGGTGTAGCATGTGGGGAAACAAGGGAATGTTAACTGTGACCTGTTAACCTAGGTGTTTCCCTCTGCCAGGGATGTTCTATTGCTTCTGAACTAATTGAACTGTGTGTGTGTATGTGTGTACCTGCGAGCATGCATGTGTTGGGTGAGCAATGAAGGGAGGGAAAATTAAAGCACCAGCCTAAATACACACACACACACACGTACATGCACATGCACATGCACACACGCGCTCGCTCCCACACCCACCCACCCACCCACCCATACACCCTGCATTGACTGGTCTTTTTATTTAAAAATTATTTTATTTTAAATTGTTTTCAACAGAGAGAGACAGAGACAGAGGGAAGGGGGAGGGACCAGAGCAGTTTCCATAGTTGTACATTAGTTGTCTATATAGTTTTGTTCCGCAGGTGGGCGTGGGGCTGCACAGGGCAGGAACCAGGCTGGGGGCTTCCTGCATTGGGAGCACGCCTGAGGTGGGAGCCAAACGAGGGGCCTCCCACATGGGAAACGCTCCCCGGCAAGAACTGAACTAGGGATGAAGGCCGGCTTAGCAGGTGGGTCTGCACAGGCCTGCTGCGCCATCCTGGGATCCCACATGTACCGGTTTATTGTAGAGGATAATAGTAATGGATAAGGAGGAACAGTCCGATGGAAGAGGTGCACCGGGCAGAGTGTGTGGGAGGGGACACGGAGCTTCCACGCTCTCTGCAGTTGCACCACGCTGCTAGCACTTCTACGGGTTCGCCAAGCCGGAACTCTGAACCGTGTAGTGTGGGCTTTGATGGAAGAGTTATTACATGGGCATGACTGATGAAGTCAGTGGCCGAAATATCTTTGGAATTTTTGCCATCTCACTATCTCCACTCTAATAGGGCCAAGCCCCTGGTAGGCGAGGAGATGGGTGGGAAGTATATCCCTTTCTTCCTCTGTCTGACAGGAATTGCCCTTAAGTCATCTCCTTTGTACGCTCTGTGTTGTGGCTTATGCTAAACCTCTGTGCTTAGTCCCCCGAGCTTTGTTCCTAATATGTACAAAGATGATTCTGAATAGACATATATTTTCCTCTTTCAACAAAACTGACTTCTAAGACACTAGTTTTCCTCTGACTTGAGAAATCTAATATAAAACACAAGCAAAGAAAGAAGAAAAAGATTTCTTGGTTGAAAGTTGTGCCTCTTCCTTTCCTGAGACAACAAAGGCCATTGATTCGGTGGGTGGAGAGCTGCAGGGCACCATGATTTATGGCTAATGAAAAATACATTAGTGTAATATTTTAAAAAATGTGGTAGAAAGGCTTGAGGACTTCTGGATTAGAAGAAATGGATTCGATGAGGCTGCTCACATGCTGGGGCGGCTGACTCAAAGGAAAATGTAGCCGGATTGCCACAGCTGGGTCTCCCTGCACTATGTGGTTGCCTCTCTCAGCCACACTGAAAGGGGTCAGCAGACATGAGTCACAAAACCAACTGCAGGAGGAAAGACAAACATGGCCCCTCATGTCATAGCTGCATGGGGTGGGGGCTGAGGGTGCAGAGTGGCTCTTGTGAGCTTGTAAACTCTTTTTACTCCCTGATCTTTTTTCTCCAGTTTATATGGGGCTGACCCAACCAATCTACAGAGGTCAGCAAATTTTTTCTGTAAAGAGTCAGATAATACTATTTTCGGCTTCTTGGGTCTTACAGTATCTGTCTGAACTACTCAATGCTGTCATTGTCTTCAAAAGCAGCCACAGCCAATACATAAATGAATGAGTGGGCCCATATTCCAATAAAACTTTATTTACAAAATAAAGTTTTATTTACAAAATAAAGCGGCTACATCTGGCCTGAGGGTGGTAATTTGCTGATCTCTGATCTAGAATGAAGTGCCAAAAACGGAGTAGTGAAAGAAGTGGCTCAACTGGTCGCTCTGTCCTGTGTCTGCCCACCAGCCCTACACAGACCGTGTTCTTAATATTGTTCTGACCAAGATTTTGGCTTTGCCCAGCAGGTCTCCAAAATGTAGGTAGACAAATCCTGAATTGATGATATATTTTTTTCTTTCATCTTTTGAAATACTTGTCAAGCTCAATGTTATTTACAGAGGTAGTTTTCATTTTTAATTCTGTTGTTACTACTTTTTGCCCTAGGAAGTCTCCAGATTGGCTCAGGTTTTGATTTCCAGGCCTTCTGGGCAGGACTGAGTGTCCAAGGGGCCAATATGCCTATTAGTGGAAAAGACGAGCAGGTGCTCCCAACTGACCACAGGTTAAGTAAGCTGTTCTGAGTGTATGTGAGAGCGTGTATTAATTTCCCATGGCTTCCCTATTAAATCACCACTTTTGTGGCTTAAAACAACACAAGTTTATTTATCTTTCAGTGCTGTAGGTTACAAGTCTGATGTAGGTCTCCTGGGATAAATTGAGTTGTTGGCAAGCTTCTTTCTGGAGGCTCTAGGAAAAAACCATTTTCCCTGCCTTTTACGACTTCTAGAGACTCCATGTTTCTTGGTGCGTGGCCCCCTTCCTCCGTCTTCAAATCCAGTGACATTCTCTCTTTCTGACTGTTCTTCAGTAGTCATGTCTCCCTCTGACTACAGCTGAGAAAAAACCTGTTTTTAAGGATTCACGGGATTAATTTGGGCCCACCTGTATAATCCAGGATACTCTCCCTATGTCAAGGTCTTTAACCTTAATCACATCTGGAAAATCTCTTTTACTATGTAATGTTCCAGGGACTAGAACTACGAGGTCTTTGTGGGGGTTATTATTCTGCCTACCGTAGAGCAGAATTCTGCCTTGCACTCATAGAAACTTTCTGGGCACAATAGAAGTGCTGAATAATTCGTTTGAATCTATTGGGACCTCAATCATTAGGGGGATCTGTTGAGTGACAGCCAGAGTCTGGTGTTAGTGGGCAGTGACTGTCTTTCGGGGGAGGCTGGATGATATAATGGACAAGTGCTGAGCTCACAGTTCAAGGACTCTGGTTCTGGTCCAACTCTGCTGCACATCTCACTTGCCATTTCCAGTCCTTTGTTTTATCTTTTATGACATTATAAAGGTAGTTTAGGCAGTTGTTTCTGAATCTGCTCAAGCAGTCAAGACTTTTCCTCAAGTCAAGCCTATAGACTGGAAAAGAGAGGAGCTACTCTGCTTTATGCAAGGGTGAGGTGCCTAGAGGATTCTCTCCAGACCTTTCACAGGAGCTTCCTGTCAGCTCCATAGGTACAGCTTCTTTCTAGGGCTCTTTGGAACACTACGTATTTGGAGATCTCTGGATTAGATCAGGGGTTAGCTAATTGCAGCCAGTAGGCTACATTGAATTTGAGGTCTATTTTTATTTGGTTTCTGAACTAAGAATTGTATGTATTATATATATGTATGTATATAATACACACACACAACATAAAATTTACTATCTTAACCATTTTTAAGTGTACAGTTCAGTGGTGTAAGTACATCCACATTGTTGTGCAACCATCACCACCATCTGTCTCCAGAACTCTTCACTGAATCTCTGTACTTATTAATAACTTCCCATCCTCCCTCCCCCCAGCCCTTGGCAACCTCCACCTCTACTTTCTTTGTCTTTTTGTGACTGGCTTACTTCACTTAACATAATGTCTTCAAACTTCATTCAGGTTATAGCATATGTCAGAATTTCCTTTCTACTTAAGGTTGAAAATATTTCATTATATATATTCACCATACTTTGTTTATCCTTCATCTGCAGATTTGACACTTGGGTTGCTTCTACCTCTATTTTTATTTTTAAGAATTATTTTATTGTTTTTGACATAGACAGACAGAGACAGAGAGAGACAGAGAGAAGGGGGAGAGCCCACAGCAGTCTCCATAGTTGTATGTCATCAGTTTTCAACATGGTTTCATTCTACAGGTAGGCAGGGGCCACTTGGTGGGAACCAGGCCTGGGACCTCCTGAGTGGGAGGCATGCCCCCACAAGCTGGGGACTGAACCGGGGGCCTCCCACATGGGAAGCTTGCCTTAGTGAGAACTGAACTGGGGCCACACCCCAGTTCACCATATGGGTTGAGACTGGGACTTGATCCTTGGACCCTGGGCCTGCAAAGTGAGTGCTTAACCCACTGAGCCATCCTGCCTTCTTCTGCTTCTACCTTTTGACTGTTGTGAATATGAACATGTGTATATAAATATCTCTTTGAGAACTTTCTTTTTAAAATATTTAGAGTTTTATTGAGGTATAATTGACATATAATACTGTAAATTTATGTTAAGATGGGTATAACATGTTGATTTGATATACTTACATATTACAAAATGATTTACCATTATAGCTTTATAAATTACCTCCATTATATCACATAATTACCATTTCTTTCTTTTTTTGTGAGAATATTTAAGATGTATTCTTTTAACAACTTTGTATCATATGGTATTATTAACTGTAAACACTATACTGCACATTAGATCACCAGAACTTACTCATCTTTTACCTGAAGTCTGTACCCTTTGACCAACATTTCCCCCAACATCCAGTCTCTGGTAACTGGCATTTTAGTCTCTGTTTTTGTGAGATGGGTTTTTTTGATCCCACATGTAAGTGATATCATATAGTATTTGCCTTTCTCTGTCTGAGTTATTTTGCTTAACATATGCCCTCAAGTTTCATTCATGTTGCAAATGGCAGGATTTTTTCCCCTCATGGCTGAATAATATTCCATAGTATATGTGTATATGCATATATGTATAAATGTATGTGTGTGTGTGTGTGTGTGTGTGTTTGTATCACAGTTTCTTTATTCATTCATCCCTTGGCAGATATTTAGGTTGTTTCCATGTGTTGGCTATTGTGAATACTGCTGCAATGAGCACAGGGGTGCAGGTATCTCTCCAAGATCCTGTTCTCATTTCCTGTAGATATATACTCACAAGTGCCATTGCTGGATCACATGACATTTATTCTTAATTTTTTTAAAGATTTATTCTTATTGTTTTTGACAGAGAGAGAGAGATACAGAGACAGAGACAGAGAGAAGGGGGAGGGCCCAGAACAGTCTCCATAGTTACACATCATTGGTTTTTCCATATAGTTTCATTCCACAGGTGGGCGCGGGGCTGCACAGGGCAGGAACTGGGCCGGGGTCTCACCCCGGTGAGAACTGAACTGGGGGAATTCCCCAGTTCAGCATATGGGTCCACATGGGCCGGGGCCGGGATTCGATCCTCGGTCCCCAGGGCTGCAAAGTGAGCGCCTAACCCACTGAGCCATCCCGGCCTCCCCATATTTTTAATTTTTTTGAAGAACCTCCATACTGTTTTCCTTCGTGGCTGTACTGGTTTACATTTATACCAATAGTACACAGGGTTCCCTTCTGTCCAGATTCTTGCCAACACTTACTATATCTCTTGTCTCTTTGATGATAGCCACTCTTAACAGGTATGAGGTGATAGAGCATTATGGTTTTCTTTTCTTACACTGTTCTTTGTACCCTTTGATGAACACAAATTTTTAATTTTGATATAGCCTCGTTTATTTATTTTTTTCCCCTTGTTGCCTGTGCTTTTGGTATTATATCCAAGAAATCATTGTCAAATCCAATGTCATGAAACTTTTCTCCTAAGGTTTTCTTCTTAGAATTTTATAGTTTATCTCTTATGTTTAGGTCTTTGATCCATTTTGAGTTATTTTTTAAATATGTCATAAGATAGGAGTGTAACTTCATTTTTTGCATGTGAATATTCAGTTTTCCCAACAGCATTTGTTGAAAAAGACTGTTCTTTCCTTATTGAAATGTCTCAGTGGGCCTGTGCAAAATTATTGCAATATATAGAAGAGGGTTTATTTCTGGGGTCTCTGTTTCATTCCATTGGTTTGGTCTATATGTCTGTCTTTATGGCAGTACCACACTATTTTCATTACTGTAGCTCTGTAATAAGTTCTTAAATCAGGAAATGTGAGACATCTAATGATATTTATATTTTTAAATGACTGTTAAAAACAAAGAATATGTGGCAGAGATTGTTTGTGGCCCACAAAGTCTAAAATATTTACTATGTGACCTTTTACAGAAAAAGTTTGCTGACCCCTGGGCTAGATATTGCTGAAGTTCCTTTAAGGTATAATATGTAGGTCAGGCAACACAATGTGTATCAAATATTTACTTGATTTGTATGTCTGTCAAGACCAAGCTCTTACAGAGGGAATAACTCTTCTATATTTAATAATTGCACTAGGTGCATCAGTAGAAAATACACTTTGATTAACCATGTTGCTAGTAGGTTAAATTCTCATATTGGTTCTTTTTCATCAACCATACAAACAAATCAGGATACTGGGAAGTGTGTGTTTGGGATTTAGTAAATGGGTGGCTTCTCTCTGAGGCCTTCATATTGCACAGTTATGGCACACATTGTCTAGGTATAGTCTTAGTCATTACTATTTTAGTCAGGCTTTTAAGTTGCAAGCAACAAAGATGGACTTGTGCAACAAGGGATTCATTGGAAGAATATTTGTAGCTAACAGAGTTGCCATGAGGCTCAAGAAATGAGCAGGAGAACGGAAGTTTCATGGTCAGAATCACAGTATGAGTCATGCCACAGACTCGTCTGTCAAGAACACCACTGGCACCACTGCTGGCTGCCACCAAGAAAGAATTCTGTGTTGGCAACAGGTGCAAATCCAGGTAGGTGCATCTTCCTGGCCATGCCTAAGTGCTGCCACACCTTAGCTGTTTGTATAGCTGGTTGAGTGAGTGTCTGGAGAGGTATGATGAGGGATTCCTGAGGCATAGGAAAGGGGTTGAGATGCTCTGCAGCCAAGAAAAAGCCATTAGCACCCCATGGGAGGAAACTCAAAAAATGTTAAGAGATTAGATGGTACTGAGTTTGCTGAGATTGTATTAAACACATACACACACACACACACATTTAATAGATGCATACCTAAGAAGATCTTTTTCAAGAACTCAAAGCACTTGGAAAATAGGACTCATGTTCCATTTTGGAGGTAATTGGAGAAAAAATTACGGATCTGCCTCTGACTGGCACAGAAATTGCTGCACTCTACACCACAGTCCATATTGTAGCCTCGGTGGTGCTTTTAAGAACTGGAAACTGCAGGTCTGGGAGCTCTTATCTGGTGTGTCAAGTAACAACCATCAGAATATGTCCTAAGGAAATAGTGGAGGCTATGCACAATGGTTGCAGCATTGCTTATAGCAGATGAAAAGGGGAATCAAGCTAAAATCCAACAAAAGGGGATTAACTGAATCACTTATGCTGTGTCAATAACATGCAATGCTACAAGGCTATTACAAAGGTATTGTAGATAAATACTTACTGACATCAGAAGATAGTCTGGATTTATTCATGAAGGAAAATACATTATAAAGTAGCATTTTACAGTAAAAACCCAGTACACACACACACACACACACACACACACACACACACACACACCTGTATATGTACTTTTTATTGTTATAAATAAATTTATTTGAAATATATTAAATAAATAAGACATGCACAAAAATGTTACCATGATTTACTCTGGGTAACATGACATGGCCAATTTTTATTTTCTCTTTGCACACTGGGTGCTTCTCTTTTTCATGCAGCACCTGGGCCTTTCCTCTGAGTATGGGTCTGCTAATTAGAGTTCTGAGTTCTTTTTCTTATGTAAACCAAACTTGCAAAACATCTTTTTCATTTTCCTTGTTTGGACCCTTTCAAGCAAAACAAGGATGCAAATACTCTTTTTCTAGATTTTTACAATATTCTCTAGACTTTAACAGTTGTTAAACCTACTTCTAATTTTATAGCAACTGTTTTTTTTTTGTTTTTTTTAATTTGTTTTTTTTTTATTGTTAAATGTATTGGGATGACATTGGTTGGTAAAAATTACATAGGTTCCAGGTGTGCAATTCTACATTACATTGTCTATGCATTGTATTATGTGCTCATCACCCAGAATCAGCTCTCCTTCTGTCACCATGTATTTGATGTTCCCTCCCTACCACCTCACCCCTCCCTACTCTCCCACCCTCCAGTTGCTGTACCCTCAGGTAACCACAGTCAATAGTTCAGTGTTACCTGAGGGTATAGCAACTGTTTTTTTAAACAATTCATTTTATTATATCCTCTCAATGCAATTTAGTTTTCATGGAAACAACTTTAAGTTTTCCTTTTTCATTGCTACACATTTAAACATATTGCATTCTTCTAATCGTAGGTACACTTGGCATAGACAGTTTGGGCCTCTTGTTAGCATAACTGGGAGATGGAGGTGCCTGGGAATGTTGGGGAGTAGCCTGTTGGTCTTCCATAAATACTGATAGACTGTGGTATGTCTGGATTATTTCCAGAAGGACCTGCAATTCCACTGATAGATTGTGGAGCAGGATCCCTTTCTAAATATTTTAATTTATTGTTTGGGCATTCTTTTTTATTTCATTTTTTTATTAATTCAGATTCCTTGGCACTTTATTGCTTTCTGCCAGCTGGGTTGCTGACTTCTTCAAAAACAGCATTATGCTTACATTTTTTGGGACCAGTTTGAGTCAGAGGACAGCTGATCCGTATTGGTTCTTCACTGCCAACCTTCACACTTTTTCTTTGTGTTCACCCGAATGCCCCGTTGATTTGGATTATGTGGGGCCTTGTAAGCAGATCATATTAGGAATTCTAGGAGTGACTTTTACATGAGAGAAAATATCTTGCATTTGATGTGTGGAAATCATGAACAAAAGTTCCCCAAATGCCATTACTTGTATAATATTTAGAGATTGAATTTTAAAAGGCCATTTCCTACTAGAATTCAGGGAATCAAACAGATAACTTCAGAGTTGCTGATTATTTAGGGTTCTGTCTTTTTATACCTATGGCTTATTATTCCTTTTTCAAAATCTTGGGTTGAGTAATTATTTTCTTCCGTATAAAAAAATAAACATCTCAAGAGCAAGTTACCACATCTGAAAGTTTCTTTTCTTCCTTTCTATAACCACAAGTTCTGATTTACTGGTATTAGCATAAAACTTGCAGAAGTTTGACCACATGAGTTAGAGATTTATACCAGAGATTCTCAAAATGTTCATCAGTTGATCACAGCCTGGCCTGCTGCTGCTTAAGAGCCAGGAAAATTTGTGTTAAAAATACATATTGCTGAATTTATATCCCCAAGAGATCCTAATTTGTACCATCCAGGGTGTGACACAAAGTTTTTATTTTGAAGATGCTTTTCATGTGATTCTGATGTGTGTTAAACGGCAACACCAGCACTTCTAGCATCTGTGTGGTTTTGCATCTCCTCCATGGGAGGACCAAAAGTGGAAGTAATAGGAAGGCAGAGTTGGTCTTTTTCACTGTTGTTCAAAAAGGATGAGCTGACTCCTGAAGATGTGATCTCCAAGGCACAGGAGGTATTAAAACCAGAACCAGATTAAAGGCCACAGACTGGAGGTTGGGGAGCTCACCAATTAGCTCACCAGTTATTTTCCTTGGCATTCACATTTTGTTCTCCTTAAATATTGAACCAGTTACCAGCATAACAAAATGAGCTTAAGAATTTCAGGATTATCACTTCTGTTGATAAGAGCAAATGTCTGACAGCATTGGGCCCACATTCTTGTACAACACAAATTGACTACGTTTGAGAAGGATCTGTAACTTATCAGAAAAGAAAAGCCTCTAGTTTTTTGGCATTTCTACCTGGGTCTATTCAGTCTCTTGACTCCTCTAGGCATTGCATTTATGTCCCCTAGACTGTTTACGAGTGCCCAATATGATATTCTAGTATTGTCTGGGGAATGGGCAAGAGGGTCTCTTAGTTTGTTGACTGACAACATTGAGATTCTTGGCTTCCTTGAGGAATACTTTCAGGACTTAAGTTCTCATTTATTTAAGATATTTTTTCCTACCAGTCTATTTGGATATTGTGTGTTGTGGTGTGTATGGTGGGTAGGAGTGCAGGCTCCAAAATTAGGTCCAGCTCAGTCAGAAGTAATCTTATCACCAGACACAGTTCCTATATACCTCTCTGGGCCTTGTTATCCTCATCTATATAATTGACTTAAACATGTTAGTACCTTATCTCAGAGAGCTACTGTGACTATTATAATAAATGACACAATGCATATAGACCAAAGTCTGGAATACAGTAGGCACCAAGTAAATGCTATCATTAAATTTTTATTGACGGGGATGCTGGGATAGCTCAGTGGTTGAGTGCTTGCCTTGCAATTGCAAGGTCTGGGGATTGATTCCGGCCTCTGCCTGTGCAAACCCCATATGCTGAATCGCATCACAAATGGTAGCTGCCGGGATGGCTCAGTGGTGAGGGTTTTCATCTCCCATGCGGGAGATCCCCAGTTTGGTTTCTGCCCCATGAGGCCTCACATCTACCTGTGTGGAATGAAACTATGTCACAACGAATGATGTACAGCAATGGAGACTGCTCTGGGCCCTCCCCTCATCTCTCTTTCTCACCTCTCAAACAATAAAATAAATCCTAAAAATATATATTTATTGAGCATCTCCTATGCTTCAGGCTTTGTGCAAAGTCCTTTGAGTTGTCAAACTGTAAGTGATCATTATGATTCTAGTGTAACCCTCTCATTGTACAGCTGAGGAACCTGAGGTCCCAAATGGTGATCTGACTGACCTGGACCCGGATGTAGTGCTTCTCTGTCCTGAAAACACTTGGATTCAGTCTCTTGTTTGCCCATTCATTTCTTGGCCAATCTCTCTTCCAATCTTCTTCTTTCTTCTTCCCATTTAGTTTAAGTGTTTCTTGAGCATTTGCTATATTCTTAGAGCCAGTTAGATGAAGAGCAGTGGTTTTCAACTGAAGGGGAAATCTCTCCTTGCTCCAGGGACCTTTAGCAATGTCTGGTGACGTTTTTGGTTGTTACAACTGGCATCTAGTGGATAGAGGCCAAGGATACTGCTAAATATCCCATAATTCATCAGACAGCTTTTTCTGACAGAATTATTTGGCCCAAAAAGTCAATAGCACTGAGCTTGAAAAACTCAGAGATGGAGGACATAGAGATAAATGAAGCATATAGGTATATATTTTGCCTGATCTAGAGATTCCTGCTCTTCGGTGGGGGCAAGGTGGTAGAAATTACTTTTCAAACACTGTAAAAAGTTCCTTTAGAATACAGTGCCCACCATGAACTCCTTCTAAATTTTGGCACCTGAACTAATCCTGTCAGACAACACAGAGGATCCACATGGGCAGAGTAATTATTAAATAAAATGGGGGGAGCTGAATTAAAATACGTTATTCATGGCTTCCTTGAGGGCTCAAACTGACTGCTCAGGGTTTCTCTGCAAAGTCCTCCGTTCCATTTCAGGCATTGCCCCAGGCGAGCAGAACCAAATCAAACGGACAATTGACAATATTGGCAATAAATACATTTATTCATTTTAAAAGCAAATTCCCTACCTGGTATTATTATGATTAATGCTTATTATAGGAAATTACTTGACAACATTTTGGTGTTTTTCCCCTTCCAGCCTTTTTGCCCCTATTACCTGGTGCTGATCATTAATGAATAAATTTGTAGATTGCTTTTAAGTTGGCGTTCTTTCACTGTGTATACGTGTTATCTCTGTGGACGTCTTTGTCTTTCTATATTCAGGTTTTTTTTGATGACTTCTCATAAGTGAAATTATTAATTTAAAGGTTTAAAAAACATTAAGAATTTTGTATATACCAGAATTGTTTTCCGAAGTGATTATTTCAATTATGTTCTCACTGACGATGTGTGGAGCTGCCCTCAGAGTTAATTGTAAAGATCATGAACTTGGGTGACGTTATTCTAAGCTAGCCAATGGCAGAGATCACATCATATGTTGTTTGGACTATATAGAGAATATATATATATATATATATATATATATATAGAGAGAGAGAGAGAGAGAGAGACTATAGTAAACAATAAATACATGTTCATTTGTTTAATTTTATATTGGGCAATATTAAGTTCAATGTTCAAAATTTGCATTCTTTAAGGAAGATTTGAGTATCTCAGCTTTATATACTCTTGCATTCACTGTATGAAATTCTTGCTGTATTTTGAACTTCTTTTGTTATTGCAACATTTCATAAATGTATACAGTGGTATCAGTGTTTGACTATGACATCACTGTGGTTTTGTGTGGCTATTTTACTCTGGTGTGGAGAAATGTGGATGAGAGTTTATCTCTATTTCTTTTCCTTCCCTTTCTTTCTTTTTTAAATTTAAAAACTGCTGAGCAAGCAACCATCCCTCAAGGAATGGAATACAGAATTTGCCTTTCCCTGCTATAAGTTGAAATACTCAAATGTTATGGAAAAGAAAAAGTATACAGTTTCAGTTTTATGTAGACTGCTGTCCACAGTATCAGAGAAGGTACTTCCTTGAAGTCAGTATAGGAATAGATTTTCACAGCTTAGCAATAAACTGAATTTCTTTAAAGGAGCTTTTATTTTTCTGTACTTCAATTATATAATTGGAGATGTAGATTTATCTAAGGGGGAAAAATCAATGACAGACTGAGCTGAAATATTTGACAAGGGAGTAATATAAGACAGGTTCAACAGAGGCCATAGACCATATACTGGAGAAGAAATGTAAATGACTAACAAAAAAAAGTTTGTCTTCACGAATATAAAAATGCAGATTGAAATGAGATATTGTTTCTGCTTATCAAATTGGCAAAAATATTTTCTTCAATTTTGGTAAGGATACAGTGAAATATATTTGCAGACATTGCTGTTTGGAATGTAAATTGGCATAAACATTGTAGAAATCAATTTAGCAATATGTATTAAAAACTTAAAAGAAGTTTGCATCCTTTTTGACTCAGTAATTTCCCTTTTATAAATCTATTATAAATTATTCAGAAATTTGTACTGATATATATGAACAAAAGATGTTCACTGCATTGTTATTTATAATAAAATATTAAAAAGAATTTCCTATTCCACAATAGGAAATTGATTAAATAATTATGGTGTATATAGCTTGCTATTCAAAAGTGGTTCAAAGACCAACAGCATTGCTCCAGCCCTACATAATGAATAAGAATCATCTAAGTGCTCTAACACTAGACTTTTTGAAGGTGAAGGTGAAGTTGAGTCATCAGTAGTTTTAGAAAGCTCATAGGTGATTCTAATTTATAACCAAATTAGAGAATAATGGATATATAATGTGATGCTACTAGTAAAACTGCCAAGTTCTGTCTACTCTCTTCCACATCACGATTTAATGAGCTAAATTACCTTTTACCTCACATTGAGCAATTACTTGTATAGTGCCCCCCCTCCCCTTACATAGCATTTGCAATAGGGAAACTCTGAGGACACACTCTAGATGATCCCTAGAGCCAAGATATCATGATTGTGTCTGAGAACAGTGCCTAGCACACGAGGCTCAGTGGATATTGTGGAAGGAATAAAAAATAGGCAGTGGTTCCTATGGCTTGCATGTCTGCATGCTAACATTCTGTTTCTAAATTTTTGTTAGAAAATACGTATTTTTTTAGGTTCCCCAAATCTAGGTTTTATTGGGTTTGTCCTTTGTTTTTAGGTATGATTTTGATTGTGTTAGGAGGATTCTTGCAAGAAATAAATGGCACACTCAAATTAGGAACTTGCAAAGTGAATCCCAAAGGCATAAGCAGAATGAAAGGAAAGCAACAGAGGCGGGGCCAGGGGCCAGGTCAGGGCTGGGGCAGGGGCCGACCACTGGGGAAGTCACAGTGGGGAGTGGCCACCTGCAGGTCTCACAGGTAGGAGAAGAGCAGGATGGAAGGACAGGAAGGCAGCTCCGTAGATAGGGCTGCCCCATGAGTGCTGAAGCCTAGCAGAGAACACAGCCAACCCAGGGGTACCGGCAGGAAAAATGGGGGAGCAAACACTTCGCTTTCTCCACTTTCTCCCAGTGTCTTCCATAGGCCCAAACCCGCCGGAACCCCGAGGTCCAGAGAGCCCCAGGTGTACCCTCTGTACCCATAACCTACTTCTCCTGCAGGTGCCTTGGGTGGGCCGTGTTCTGTGCCGCCTTCAGCCCCCATCAGGCAGCCCTGTCTGTGGAGCTGCCGTCCTGAACTTCAGTATTGCTCTTCTGCTTCTTGGACTTGCAGGTGGTGACCACTCCCAGCCTGGCTTCCCCGGGCCTACACTGCCTCTGGTGGTCTCCTTTACTTTCTTACGCCATTGGGATTCATTCACTTTGCAATTTCCTAATTTGAGTGTCATGTTTATTTCTTGTAAGAATGTGTGTGTGTATGTGTATATATATATACATATATATATATCTGTGTGTGTGTATACATATATATATATACATATATATATATCTGTGTGTGTGTATACACACACACAAACACACACACACACACACACACATACATATACATCAGTCTCTTGGGGCACAGACATGAGTGGGGACGTGTGGGAAGGGCCTCTGTAATCACAGGAGAAGATATCCAGCATGGTGATCAATTTATGATAGCAAGAATAACATGAAAGCAGTTCTTGCTTTCTAGTCTTCTTACCACCAACCTCTTTGGCTAAGTGGATGAATCAGGTTCCTAACAGCTTCTTTGTCTTAGTCTTAGAATCACAACACAGACCAAGGAGAAGAGAGCAAGAAGTATTTTTTTTTTTAATGTTTATTTTATTTTTTGACAGAGAGAGACAGAGAGAAGGGGAACAGTCTCCATAGTTGTACGTCATCAGTTTTTGACATGGTTTTGTTCCATACAGGTGGGCGGAGGCCGCCCAGGGTAGGAACTAGGCTGGGGGCCTCCCACATGGGAGACATGGCCCCTTGAGCCAGGGTCCAGACTGGGGGCTCAGAACCAAACTGGGGGCCTCCCTCATGGGAAGCACACCCCAGTTCAGCATATGGGTCCACATGGACTGGGGCCGGGATTCGATCTTCGATCCCCAGACTGTAATGTGAGCACTCAACCCACTGAGCCACCCCGGCTTCCCCAAGAAGTATTTTTTTTTTGAACTGAACTGGGGGCCTCACCGCATTCGAAAAGCACACCCCAGTTCAGCATGTGGGTCTGCCTGGACCAGAGCCGGGATTCGATCCTCGGTCCTTGGGGCTTCAAAGCGAGGGCTTAACCCACTGTGCCATCCCGGCTTCCCCCACAAGAAGTATTTTTAAAGATTTATTTATTTATTTTTTATTGTTTTTGATGAGAGAGAGATACAGAGACAGAGAGAACTGAACTGGGGTTACTCCCCAGTTCAGCATATGGGTCCGCACGGGCCCGGGCCGGGATTCGATCCTCAGTCCTCGGTGCTGCAAAGTGAGCGCTTAACCCACTGAGCCATCCCAGCTTTCCCAAGAAGTATTTTTTAAAAATGATTTATTTTATTGTTTGAGAGGAGAGAGAGAGAGAGAGAGAGAGAGAGAGAGAGAGAGAGAGAGAGAGAGAGAGAG
>PVKE010029478.1:7500-20229 GCA_004027555.1 Craseonycteris thonglongyai | reverse complement strand
AAAGCATACGGTGCAGAAAATGTTTGACAACTCCAAGTCAAAAGGATTGTTCCGATGGCAGAGGCCACTAAAGGTTTGGTTTCACTGGAGCGTCCAGCGGCCACGTTCGGTGGCTGCGTCCAGCAGTCGGAAGTCACGGCCGTGTACTCATTCAATGTATATCAAATGGTATTGGTTTCGCTGAGACGACTCGGCCGTTTCGTTTGTGGACGCCTGACGTCTGCTCCTCGACTGTTGCAGTCAAGACACGGACGTCTCGTTGGGCAGTCCAGTGATATTTCTGCTTCACCATGGCACAGCGATTTTGTGGAGAGATGATAAGTTATTCGAAAAAGTTAGAAACCATCCGTGCATTTACAATTATCAACATAAAGACTTCAAAGATTTTCAGATTAAGGAGAACAATTGGGTTGTCATTTCCTCAGAACTTGGAAAGAATGTTAAAGTGAAAATTTTAATGAATGTTTATTTACTTACAAACATTATCAATTAAGTACACAGTCAAATGCCATCAACGGCTGCTGCTGAATCTAAATACACGTTCATCTTGCCAATGTAGCACTCCTTCTTCATTGAAAAATTTTATGAATGTTTCTCTAACTTCAAAACCATCTGCTCTTGCATACCATACTCGCCGGTGGATCTATACTTGAATCGTATTCATAATGTGGCCACTGATGGTGCTCTAAATAGCCATTCCTCAGTATATTGTGCAAACAACATGCTGCAATTACAAGTTGTTCACATGTTTCAGGTGTGACAGCAACGGGAGTGTAGAATACTCAAAAAATTTGACTCAATAGCCCAAACACATTTTCTGTTACTCTGTGAGCACGAGTTAACCTGTAGTTGAAGATGACTTTAGATTTTTCTCCTCGAGCTGTTATTTTACAGTATGGTTTCATGCCATGTTTGTGTAACCTGAAAGCTTCATCTCCAACTATAACATAGGGCACTACTTCATTCGAACCAGGAAGTCTCTTGTCTGGAGGAAATATATTTCCTGAAAGCACTTGTTTCTCCATAACAGACTTCGCAAAAATTCCACTGTCCCCCTCTTTTCCATATGACCCAACATCTATCTATTGCTATAAATTTACAGTTGGCATCAACGAAAGCAAGTAATACAACAGAAAAGTACTCCTTATAATTAAAAAACATATATGGTGCTCTTCTTTGTCTTCCCATCTGCAACTTAGATCAATTTTAGTTATTTGGACCCTGTAATCTAAACTCACCATGAAATTGCCCTTAGCGCCCTCCCAGCTCTGCGTGCTGAAATAATTGCTCCATGTGCCACTTTGGGCACGCGTGCCATAGGTTCACCACCCCTGACCTAGACTGAAGCTGATATATAGTTGGAGATTAAAATCCACCCTGAAGTCACTAACGTTTTTTTTAAACACTGTTTTTATTTATTTATTTATTTTTATTTTTTTATTTTTTTATTGTTTTTGACAGAGAGAGAGAGAGAGAGAGAACTGAACTGGGGGCACTCCCCAGTTCAGCACATGAGTCCACATGGGCTAGGGCCGGGATTCACTCCTGGGTCTCCAGCGCTGCAAAGTGAGTGCTTAGGGGAAGCCGGGATGGCTCAGTGGGTTAAGCGCTCACTTTGCAGCCCTGGGGACCAAGGATCAAATCCTGGCCCCAGCCCGTGCAGACCCATATGCTGAACTGGGGAGTGCCCCCTGTTCAGTTCTCACCGGGCGAGACCCCAGCCCAGCTCCTGCCCTGTGCAGCCCCGCGCCCACCTGTGGAATGAAACTATGTGGAAAAACCAATGATGTGCAACTATGGAGACTGTTCTGGGCCCTCCCCCTTCTCTCTGTCTTTCTCTGTCTTTGTCCCTCTCTTTCTGTTAAGAATAATAAAAATAAATCTTTAAAAGTGAGCGCCTAACCCACTGAGCCATCCCGGCTTCCCCACTAACTTTTTTTGACATCACTATTTTTAGCTGAAACATCCCTGTAATCTGCAAGTTGCTATCACTCATCTTCCCCTCTTATGGTTCTAGTGCTCTTATAACTCAATTACAGTTTTTGTTGTGTAAGGAATGAGGATAAGGAAGGGAGAATGTCTTAGGATAAAGTTGATACTGTGAACAACGAAGAAAAAAAAAAAAAACAGAAGATGAGTACTTGATGATTTCTTTTTATTGTAGTAAAATACAAATAGCACAAATTTTACATTTTAACCATTTTTAAGTAGACAATTGACTTACATTAATTACATTCACAATGTTCAACCACTGTCTTCATTATTTCTAAAACCTTTTCATTATCCCAAAAGAAACTTTGTAAAAATTCAAAAATAGCTCCCATTTACCTTAATCTCCAGCCCCTGGAAACATCTAATCTACTTTGTCTCTATAAATATGCCTATTCTATATACTTGTATGTCATGTAAGTGGAATCATACAGTATTTGTCCTTTTGTATCTGCTTACTTCACTTAGCACATTATTTTCAAGGTTCAAAGTTTGTCAAGTAGGATACCCATTTTCAACATTATATTCATTATAAATTTATACTTTGCATATCAGGTTATAAATTTTATATAGTATTTAACATAAAATTTAAAATTCACTTGATTTGAATAAGTTATATATGAGGTCTGACGATTAGATTCACAAACTCATCCTAGAAAAAGTGCTACATACCTCACGGCTGAATATCACTACTTTCACCATCAAAGTACTCCATTTGAGAAGCTAAGGTTGGACTACCAGCACCTAGTTCACCCTTCAAAGCAATTTTGGAACTCTCTCTTGAATGCCAATCAGGCCATTGTCATGTTATACTTGATGTCCTGAGTGTTATCAAAATGTTTTCCTTTCAATATTTCCTTTATCTTTGGGTAAAGAAAAAAGTCATTGGGGGCCAGATCAGGTGAGTAGGGAGTGGGTTCCAATACAGTTACCTGTTTACTGGCTAAAAACTCCCTCACAGACAGTGCTGTGTGAGCTGGTTCATTGTCATGATGCAAGAGCTATGAGCTGTTGGCAAAAAGTTCAGGTTGTTTTCATCTAACTTTTTCATGCAGCCTTTTCAGTATTTCCAAATAGTCAACATGGTTGACTTGTTCAAGTATCAAAAAAGGTTAGCAACATCATTTTGACTCTTGATTTGGACTGACAGTACTGTTTGGTCGTGGAGAATTGATTAACTTTCATTGTGCACTATGATGCTTTGTTTCAGGGTCATTTTGGTACGCCCAGGTTTTATCACCAATGGTGACACAGTCCAAAACGTCGTCTTGCCTCTTCAAGGTTTTGGCAAACTTCAACTCTCCTTTGCTTTTGTTGATCCGTGAGCTCCTTTGGGACCAGTTTTGCACACTCCTTTCTCATGCCAAGATTTTCAGTGAAGATTTTCCCAACTGTTTCTCTATTGATGTTTACTTAGTCTGCTATGCTTCTTACAGTTAGCTGATGATTTTGATGCACAATTCAATGAAGTTTTGCAATGCTTTGTCAGTTCTGCTTATTCCTGGCCACCCTGACCTCTCTTCATCAGTGATGCTTTCTCTCCCCTCAGAAAACATTTAGTCCATTTGTACACTGCCATTTTCTTCATGATATGATCCCCATAAAGGTGGACTAACACGCCCCTGACTTCACTTCCACTCTTGCCAAGTTGAACAAAAAATTTAATGTTTGTTCATTGCTCTAATTTAAGCTCTGACATTCTTGTGATGGCACACAAAGACACACAAGAAGAATAATGAATGCCACTCTTCAAGATACCACCACACATCAATATGAATACAACTGTGAGATACTGATATACTAAGGTTATGAAACCTTACTGAGTTGTTTGTACATTGCTGCCAATGTAAGCACACAGTGGCAAGTTTTCTAACTTATCAGACCTCATATGTGTATGCTCTATGTGCATACTTTACTTTCATGAGCCTTGTAAAACTAACTCTTTAAATATTATATATAGACATAAATGTATAAGCCTTAATTTGTTTACAAAGCAATATATGCATTTCTCTTATTTATTAAATTGCTTGCTTTGGTGTTACATAGAAATACTTATAACTCAATTTCAGAACAGAATTAAAATATTCTGACAATTGCAATTTATTGTAAGAAGTGCTTATTATAAAAATAACATCAGAATTTCATTGTACCAAAGCTAAATTTCTTTTTAATTGCTGAGTAATATTCCACTTACATAAATACATTTATTTATCAATTCATCTGTTGATTGACACTTGAGTATTTGCACCCTTTAGCTATTGTGAGTGATGCTACAATGAACATTGAGCATTATATCTGTATCTGAGTCCCTAATTTCCATTCTTTTTATTATATACCTAGGAGTGATGGCTCATGGTAATTCTGTCTGGCTTTTTGAGGGACAGTTGCTGTGTTTTCTGTAGCAGCTGCATTTTACCTTCCCACCAGCAATATATGAGGGTCCCAATTTTTATACATTTTTGTCAATATTCTTTATATTTGTTTAAAATAAATTATTATTATAGTCATCATAGTAGATGTGAAGTGGTATTTCATTATAGTTTTGGTTTGCATTTCCCCAGTGCCTAATGATGTTGAGCATCTTTTCACATATTTATTGGCCATTTGTACCTCTTCTTTGGAGAAATGTCTATTCAAGCCCTTGCCCATATTTCAATTAGTTTGTTTGTATTTTTGTTGTTGAGTTGTAAAAATTCTTTATATATTCTGGATACAGATTTTTATCACAGATGTGATTTACAAATATTATGTAGGTTGTCTTTTTTACTTTCTTGACAATGTTCTTTGATGCACAAAAGTTTTAAATATTTTTATTGTTAAATTTATTGGGGTGACATTGGTTGATAACACATAGTTCCTAGGTGTACTGCTCTACATTACATCTTCTATGTATTGCATTATGTGCTCACCACCCAGAATCATCTCTCCCTCCATCACCGTATATTTGGTGCCTACTCCCAACTCCTCCCTGCTCCACTCTCACACCCCTTATCCTCAGGAAACCACCAAATTTTTAATTTTTATGAGGTCCAATTTACCTATTTTTTTTTTTTGTTACCCTTGCTTTTGGTGTGATATCTAAGAATCTATTGCCAAATCCAAGCTTACGAAGATTACCCCATGCTTTCTTGAAAAAGTTTAATGGTGTTAGCTCTTACATTGAGGTTGTTGACACAATTTAACTTTTTAATATGGTGAAAGATAGAGATTAAACTTCATTTTTTTGCATGTGGGAATCTATTTGTCCCAGCAATTCTGTTAAAGAGAATATTTTTTCTTCATTGAATAAATTTGGTACACATGCCAAAAATCAATTGGACATAAATATATGAGTTTACTTCTAGAATCTATCTCTATCTTTATACCATTCATGACTTTTTGAGTTGCTGAATTAACAAAACCTAAAGGCTACTACATTTATTTTTTATTGCTGCTGTAACTAATTATTACAAACTCAGTGTCTTAAACAAAGACAAATTTATTATCTTATAGCTCTACAGGACACAGGTCCAAAATGGGTTTCATTGAGGTAAAACCAAGGTGTCAGCAGGACTGCATTCCTTTCACACTCTTGTGAAAGAAAAGGCAAGAATCCATTTCCTTATCTTAGATTATAGAGGCCATCCATAATCCTTGGCTCACAACTTTCTATATTCAAGGCCAGCAGTGATAGGTTCAATTCTCACATTGAACCTATTGAATTCACATTGAATTCTCACTCTGACTTCTGCTCCATCATCATGTCTTTTTCTCTGACCTCTCTTATGCCTCCTATTCCTCTTTTTTTTTTTTTTTTGACAGAGACAAAGAGAAGGGGAAGAGCCCAGAGCTGTCTCCATATTATACATCATCAGTTTTTGTAATGGCTTAGTTCCACACAGGTGTGTGGGGGTTGCACAGGGCAATAACGGGGCTGGGGGCCTCTCACATGGGGGGCATGTCCCCACAAGCCAGGGTCTGAACCAGGGGACAAGAACCAAACTGGGGGGCAAGAACTGAACTGGGGACCTCCCACATGGGAAGCACACCCCAGTTCAGCATGAGTCCACACAGGCCAGGATTCAATTCTCAGTCCTTGATCATTGGTCCTTTATCCCAAGTCCCTGGGCTGCAAAGTGAGCACTTAACATGCTGAGTCATCCCAGCTTCTCCTCCCTCTTCCACTTTTGAAGACTCTTGTGATTACATTGGACACATCCAGATAACCCAGGATAATCTCCCTATTTTAAGGTCAGTTGATTAGCAACTTTAATTTCCCATTGTTGTATAACAGGCTTAAGTAATTAGGATATAAACATCTATGGGGAGCTATTATACCAACGGTCCCCAACATTTTTGGCACTAGGGACAGGTTTCACGGAAGACAATTTTTCTATAAAGTGGGAAAACAGGGGAGATGGTTTCAGGATGATTCAAGTGCATTACATTTGTTGTGCACTTTATTTCTATTATTATTACATTATAATATATAATGAAATAATTACACAACTCACCATAATGCAGAATCAGTGAAAGCACTGAGTTTGTTTTTTTGCAACTAGATGGTCCCTTCTGGGGGTGATGGGAGACAGTGACACCCAAACTACATTGTTTATGTCTAGCCTACACCATAATCTTGTTTAGGTTATTGTCACCACAGAAAACTCTGCTTCACAAAGATAGGATGTTGGTCATTGAAGCAGGCTTTTCAGTGTTTCTGTAACAATCTCAGAATATACTGCCTTTACTTTAATCCAGAACATATAGAAATCTGAAGTTGTCTCAAACATGCTTTTAAGTCCACTGTCATTTGTGATCTCAAGCAGTTGATCCTCTTCTAGCATGGACAAAGTCGATTCACTTGACTTATTCATAAGTGGGTCACAGATCTATTCCTTCCCAGTTCAGGGGTCTTTTGTGGTTGGGAAGTAATGCTCAAACTCTTTTGAAAGCTGAGATAGGTGATCATTCACCAGCTGGGAGAAAAAAGGACCTGGCTCAGTCTCTTCCAAAATCTCTGCTATTTGAAACATGCCAAAAATTCCAATGTTCACTACTTGACCCCAAAATTCCAGTTAGGGTTTGAATGCAGCCACTTTATCTGCTGACTTAAACACAGTTGTCATTCTACCCTGAAGTAACAGATTGAGTTCGTTGAGCAGGTTTAATAAGTCACAGAAGTAACCAAGTTTTGCAACCCATTCTGTGTCACTGAAATGTGTTGCCAGTGGTTACCGTTTTTCTAGAAGAAATCTCTGGAGTGGTTCTCATAACTCAAAAACTCTGGCCAGTGATCTACCTTTAGAAAGCCATCTCACTTCTGTGTATAAGAAAAAGTATGTGTGTTCGCATCCATCTCCTTAAAGAGCTGCACAAACAGATGTGAGTTACAGCATGTATTTTAATGTGGTTGATAATTTTAATAACATTCTGCAAAATGTTAAGTTCAGGTGATATTTTTCAGCTAGCCAGCATTTCTCTATGGATGACACAGACAGTAGACTCACATTCAGAAGTGACCTCTTTGACCCAAGTAGTGAAACCAGAAAGCCATCCAGTCATGGGAGCTGCTCCATTTATGCATATACCAATACCAACACAAAATGACCAATTCAGTTTTCTGATATGTAATCATTCAGGGACATGAATTGTTTTGCAGCTGTGCTGTTGGTTGACAACAAAAGTACACATAACATATCCTCATTCACATCCTCCTGTAAAATATATCTCACAAAAACAATCATCGTTCCCTCATCAACGTCAGTAGACTTGATAACCTGGATTGCATACCATGGTGACATATTAATCCTCTATAACAATTGTGTCTCAATATCCTCTGCTATTCTATCAACTCATCTAGTTATGGTACTAGCCAAAGGAGGAACACGTGCCACCTTTCAAACTGCAGCCTCTTCTAAAAATTCACAACAAATGTCCTTAGCAGCAGGCAGGATCAACTCTTCACCAAAATTAAATGTCTTCTTAGTTTTAGCAATGCAGTTAGCCACTAAGAATGATGTTCTCAGTGCATACACATTTGATGAAGTGGTGGCCTTCAATAATGGCTTCTGTTCACTTTTTTTTTTCTTTTGAAAAACTCCTAAGGCTAGTCTTTTAATGCAGGGTGCTTGGCCTCCATGTGGCGAAGCAGTTTTGAAGGTTTCATGGCTTTGGTGATAGCTGGTTGCCACATTTATACAAAGCAGGCCTTAAGAATGTGAATCACCTGTTGCAATGAACCAGTAATTTAAGTAGGACTCTTATTTTCTTTCAAATGCAGCTTTCTTTTTGTTAGCAGTTTTAGTACCTTCTGCTGTCTCATCAAGGCATTTTCAAAGAAGCTCTCCAAAGACATTTGGTTTTTATTCATTTTGGCTAGGGTTAGCTTGTGGGCTTGACAAAACCTGACTGAGACAAGGGTGCAATACAGGTAAGAGGTACAGACAGAAATGGCAAATAAAATAATGGGCAGGCCGCCCGCAGAGTAAAATAAGTATTAGATTCTGACTTAAAGCCTGCCATCAGAGGCAGCTGTACCACTGAAGTACCCTGTATATCAACTCTCTTGCCACTATAAACCTGCAACCAGATGAAGCCTAATTGCCACTTGCCACTCAATGATAGGGTTTTGGTATGAGTCCTCAAGCAATTGATTTATTATGGTCTATGTGTAGTCAAACCTCTCTTCTAATTAATCTGTATTTGCAGCAACTCTCCAGTGCTAGCATAACCACCTCAGCTCCACCTGTAATCATCAGGTGTTAGATTCTCTAAGGAGGGTGCAATCTAGATTCTTCATATGTACATTTCAGAATAAGGTTCATGCTCTTACAAGAATCTAATGCTGCCACTGATCTGACAGGAGGGGAAACTCAGGTGTAATGGGAGCAATGGGGAGTAGCTATAAATACAGATGAAGCTTCACTCACTTGCCCTTCTGCTGTGTGGCCCTGTTCTGAACAGGCCACAAACTGCTACCAGTCTGTCACCTGGGGGGTTGGGGATCCTTGCATTATACCACCTTCCAAAGCCACTCTAGTTCTGGGCTTGTAGATATTTGATACAATGAACTTGTCTATGTTTAAATTCTATATAATTTGAGGCTGGGCTTGATTTATTCACCACAGTCTCCCTATCACCACTCAGCACAATGCCTGGAATATAGTATATGAATGATAGCTACTATTGAAAAATGTATTTACTAATGCTCTCAGTGCCCACATAGTTTAGGCCAGTGATTTTCAAACTAACTCACACAGAATCCTAAGGGGGCATTGCTGTGCCTTAAGGACCACTTGAGGTAAGGAGGGGAGAGTGCTAAGGAGATGGTTTAACTGGGCCTCCACTCCTAACCTAGCTTCAATCAAAGCAGTTTGCCTTTATCTATTTCATATTTTTAGAATCTGTCTAAAATGTTATTTATAAGAAAGGATTCTGCTGCTATGAAAAGTTTAAATAACACTAAGATTAGGTCATTGACAATGTAGCACAGTTTCAAATGTTGGCTTATAAAGATGTTGATTTTATAAGACAAACTGAACCAGCTGTCTAGGTGAGTTACTCAGGTAACGAGAAGGACGTGCTTCACGTAGTGCCAGCTGAAACTGGGTTGAGTAGACCTGGAGCAAGAGACAGTCTCTCTAAAACAGCATTCTAAATATAGTTTCCTGGTCAATTCCTCAAATATTTTCTTCCAATTAAGCAATTCCTTTTGCCCTCTAAGTTTCACAAAGCTCCTTGAAATTCAGTGGGACATGAAGAGCTGCCTTTTCCAAGCTACTGAGAGAAGAAAAACAATAGTGAACATTATTAAGTGCTTACTTATTCTGTGCCAGGCACTATGCTAAGCAATTTACATGCATTGCCTACCATGTGTATGCAATTCTTGCCATAATCTTGCAAAGTATACAATATCTCCATTTTATTGATAAGAAAACTGGGACTAATAAATATCAAATAATGTCTGAGGTCACAAAATTTGGTAAAATATACTTTAATATTTACCCCATATGTTAGTCTCAAGGGCATCTATAAGAACAGGAGACCATTTGTTTTTCTGTCCTAGAATGACCCTTTCATTTATTTAATGTCTAGTGTCATTCACAGAGATTTCTGATTTATATATATGTTTACGTGAAAAAAGTAAGCTATAATATATGGACTGGGAAATCTGCATAAAGACCAAATTTCTAGTTGACTTTGGAATAACCAAAAAGTTATTTTTGAAATCTCTACCAAAAAATCTAATATGCTTCCTGAGTGAAGCATGGTAAACAGTTGACTAGAAGCACTTTAACAGAGGTTAATAGCCTACCTACCCTGAAGGCAGTCAAACTTGGGTTGTGCCCCAGCTGTGTGACCCTTGGCAAATGCTTAACTCAGCCAAGTTTACGTGTTCTCATATGTTAAATGGGTAAAAATAGAAACCTTGAGAGGATTAAGGGAGACAATGACAATTTAAAGTATTGGAAATACTCCCAGTCATACTGTAAACATTCAATAAATATTGGCTATTAATATAATTGATAAATTTACAAAGTTTTTTGATATGAATTTTAAATCAGTTTTCATTGTACAATAGTAGCATTAGTAGCAATGATTATTGATCAGTAAAATAATAAGATCTGTTCCCTTTTTCCTGATCATCTATTGTTTCCTCTATATAGAAATAATCCCTTTGGCATCAACTCTGCTATAATATGCTTCATCTTATAAAAAAAAACTACTCTCAAGGATGCCAGGATAGCTCAACAGGCTGAGCACTTGCCTTGCAACCACAAGGTCCGGAGATCAAATCCTGGCCCTGGCCTGTGCAAACCCATATGCTGAACTGCTGCACAACTGGTAACCACCAGGATGGTGGCAAAGGTTCTCTCCTCCCATGTGGAAGGTCCCCAACCCATGTGGCCCCACATCCACCTATGTGGAATGAAACCATGTCACAACTAATAATGCACAACTATGGAGACTGCTCTGGGCCCTCCCCTTCTGTCACTTTCTCACCTTTTCTCAAACAATAAAACAAATCTTATTACAAAAAAAAAAACTCTCCTGTGCACATTTCCCTTTAGCTATCATCCAATTTTTATGTTTCCTACTAAAACAAAAATCTTCAAAATCCTGCTTCCATTATACTTACTCAAAGTTTCTATAAAAAAAAAAAAAACTCTCCTGTGCACATTTCCCTTTAGCTATCATCCAATTTTTATGTTTCCTACTAAAACAAAAATCTTCAAAATCCTGCTTCCATTATACTTACTCAAAGTTTCTACTGTTGTCTATAAGTGTTGCCCTTATTTCTCTGTACTTCCTGTCCTCATATTCTCTCTTAAAACCACACTAATGAAGTTTCCTTACCAGCACCTCTCTGAAACCCGCTTTTGTCAAGACAACCAGTGGCCTCCTCATTGCCAAATCCAATCTTCATCATTCTAATCCAACAAGCAGCATTTGACACAGTTGGTTATCCTTTTCTTTTTGACTCACATTCTTCACTTGACAATCATAACAACAAACCAGCACCTGTCAGTTTTTCTTCTACTCTCTCAGTTCTCTCAGCACTTTCTCAGGTTGCCTTTTCAATCTTCTCTACTAGTTCCTACTCATCTTCTAGTACCTTTATGAGAACACTTGGGCCTCAGATCTGTCCTTTAGCTAATCTCATTCTCTAGTGATCTTATCCAGTTCCATGATTTAAATATAGTCATATAAAGACTAATAACTCCTAAATATATATCTCTAATTCCAACCTCCTTGAATTCCAGATTTGTATATCCAACTGCCCATCAGACATGTGTACTTAAATAGCTAGATACCTCATATATAGAATTTGCCAACCTGAACTCTTGTTTTCCTATGTCTACAACCCACCCTCACCCTTCCTTAATTCAGGTCAAAAACTATTTTGATACTTGCCCCCACCACTCCTAGCCACATATAATTCATAAGTAAGTCCTATTAGTTCTACCTTCAATTTGCCATCAGTCTTTTAGACTGAGATTTACCCTATAATCTCACAAATACCCAGAGTATTCCTTATTTTAAAATTTATCCCAGATAATGTCATTCCTTTTAAAAAGGAATGACTTTTAAAATCCTTTTAAAAATCCTATTGGAATGCTGGGACAGCTCAACAGTTGAGTGCTTGCCTTCCAATCATGAGGCCCAGGGTTCGATTCTCAGCCTTGGCCAATGCAAACCCATATGCTGAAGTGTAGCGACACTGGTAACCACTGGGATGGTTAAACAGTGAAGGTTTTCACCTCCCATGTGAAAAGCTCTGGTTTGATTCCTGCCCCACGCGTCTCCACATCCACCTTTGTGGAATGAAACCATGTCACAACTAATGATGTACAGCTATGGAAAGTGCTCTGGGTCCTCCTCCCTTTTCTGTCTTTCTCTCTGTCTCTCTCTGTTTCTCTCTTTCTCTCTTCTCTCAAACACTAAAATTAATTAAAAAATATAAAATAAAATATGTAAAAAATTCTATAATTCTATAATTCTTTCCATCTCATTCAGAATAAAATACAAAGTTTCTACTGTTGTCTATAAGTGTTGCCCTTATTTCTCTGATTTTATCTTGCAGTATTTCCCCACTAGCTTACCCCACATTAGCCAGACAGAATACCTTCGTGTTCCTTGAAGATTTCAAGGATTTGCATTTACTTGTCTCTCTGCTAGAAATGTTCTTCCCACTTATTTCCATGTCCCTTGCCCCCTCACTTTGTTCAAGTACCCGCAAATGTTGCCTTATCAAATAAA